>CABEEJ010003906.1:13671-37450 GCA_901482245.1 Timema douglasi
GAACTACTGTTATTCTTGATGTTTTAAAATTTTAGCAATATAGAAGGTTTCTTTAATAATTATGTTTACACGTTTAATCAAACTTAACTGATTGCCTCATTATAAAAGCACAAAGATCCCGTAACTAAATAGGGGTTGGGAAATAAATCAACACCTGATTTCTCCTATTATCTCTAACTAGCTTTTATTTAGACCGTCTCTATTTGCCTCGGAGGCAGAGTGGTCTATGTGCCTAGTCCTCATCACGAACTCTGGAGTGTTTTTGTCCCAAGACTGTTTATATCTGATGGATTGTAGGGACGGAAAGGGAAGAAGAGCTATCCACCAATTCCCTCCTCTCCAACCTAAATAATGTTGAGAAGGTCAGGATGTGAGGAGATATAAATACCCGCTCAAATCTCCTCACACCCTTTGGACGATACAAGCTGCGTGATGAGCTCAAAACACGTACACTCCCTTTACTCTTAATATGGAACATCATAAGCTTTTATACTTTGTGATTAGAGTATTACCATTTATTCTTGGCTAATGAGTAACATATTCTGAGTTCTCATTTTGGGGGTAGTTATTTGAATCCAGGTGGTGTAAGTAAGTCGCGGAAAAAGCGCTAAACTTTGTTTAGTATTTGAAGTTTGAGGTTTAGTTTTTATTGTGTTTAAAACAAAGGTTAAGATCCAATCTTAATTAGAATAACATTTTATAAAATACAAAAATAGGTTATTAAGTAAATGATTTGATATAATAATATTACTAATAGATGGATTCACTCTTAAAACAATGGGGAGAGAGTGTGTAGTGTGATGATGACGTCATGATGATGTAATTCCTTGTGACGTAATCATATTATCGCAACCAGTCTATTTAGGTATAATTGATGTCATTGACCTACGGGGTCTTTGGAACGGTTTATTATTGTCCAAACTTGTTGAATCTTGTCCATTGTGCCCCGTTTAATATTTTCAATGTGTGTTCCATTTGATTGTATGTGTGTATCATTGTCTTTCACGTGTGTTCCTTGGGGGGAGAATTTTGTTAGGGAGTATTTTATTTATTCGTGAGGAGCATGGAGCTCATGGTGTCAGACACTCCTCCCATGACGTCACATAACATGTCGCCAATTCTGCCCGAGAGGGAGGGGACGTGGAGGATCACCCTCTTTCGAGGGCAGTACACTCTCTCCGCATAGTATTTAGCGGCCGATACATCTAATAGTAATATAAATAAACTGTTGTAATTATTTACTTTATAAACTATGATTGTATTTTATAAAATGTTATTCTAATTTACATTTTATCTTAACCTTTATTTTAAACACAATATAAACTAAACCTCAAGCTTCAAATACTGAACAAAGATTTAGAACATAAAATCTGTATATATAGAGAAAGGTTAGCGCTTTTGCCGGGACTTACTTACACACCACCTGGATTCAAATAACTACCCCCAAAATGAGAACTCAGAATATGTTACTCATTAGACAAGAGTAAATGGTAATACTCTAATCACAAAGTATAAAAGCTTATGATGTTCCATATTAAGAGTAAAGGGAGTGTACGTGTTTTGAGCTCATCACGCAGCTTGTATCGTCCAAAGGGTGTGAGGAGATTTGAGCGGGTATTTATATCTCCTCACATCCTGACCTTCTCAACATTATTTAGGTTGGAGAGGAGGGAATTGGTGGATAGCTCTTCTTCCCTTTCCGTCCCTACAATCCATCAGATATAAACAGTCTTGGGACAAAAACACTCCAGAGTTCGTGATGAGGACTAGGCACATAGACCACTCTGCCTCCGAGGCAAATAGAGACGGTCTAAATAAAAGCTAGTTAGAGATAATAGGAGAAATCAGGTGTTGATTTATTTCCCAACCCCTATTTAGTTACGGGATCTTTGTGCTTTTATAATGAGGCAATCAGTTAAGTTTGATTAAACGTGTAAACATAATTATTAAAGAAACCTTCTATATTGCTAAAATTTTAAAACATCAAGAATAACAGTAGTTCAATCACTCAATGATAACTCAAGCACCAGGTTTTGGACCCTTTTGTCAATGTTTAAAGACTTAAATATTTATTCATATCTAGTCACTGCACCATACATTAAATAAAATCGTAGACAACCTTGTTATATAAGTTTGTTTAATTGAATTTGAAAACCTCATAAAAGAAATGAAACCACAGGACTCAATAGATTTACACAAATATTTATTTCTTACCGTTGGAGTTAACTTCAGCAGTGGACTTGCAGGCTAAGGTGCACAGTTCATTTTGATATAGTTTGTCTGTGGTGTGATGCTTGGGGTTCAAATCTCGGCCGAATGTACCGACGAAGATTTGCGTCAGTTATTTCCCACTCTCCTCCCAAAGGAAAGTGGACCTTTCTTCTAAATTCTACCCATCTCATATTTGCCCCATTAAATGCGTCCTGCCCAGACGAGCGATAAGATGTGGTAGAAAAAGGGAGTAATTTAAGAATAACATATTAAAAATCTTTTGACTAACACCGCCTCTGTGGTCTAGTGTTCAGAGTAACTGGCTACAGATCCAAAGGTACCGGGTCCGATCCCCGACACTCACAACATTTATCTGTGAAGCAGTTGGTCTGGAATGGGGTCAAACTCAGCCCCAAGAGGATAAATGAAATGATACTCGCTGTCCTTTAGGGCTGTACACATACCAGTTACCATAATATGATAATGATGAGAGGGTTAAGACCAGAGGTAGTGTACCCACATTTTGGACAGGGAGAGTCGAAAACCATTTAGTAAAAATCACTGGCAGTACACTCAGCCGGCTTCAAACCCAGATCTCCTCATCATCAACAGCTTATTGTTAGCATAACACCCTAGATCATTTGACCACTGTAGGGGGTGATAAAATATTGGATTGCCAAATGGGGTATTTTTAGAATTATAATATTTCCACATATTTAAGTTGTTTAATATATTTTTCATCTTAATTAATATTAATTTCTAATCACAAGTAGATGCTAGCCATTGTTTGACCCTCTAAATAGTTAGCCTTATCATTAATCACCCCATAAAAAGCTTAGTTATCTCATTTGTTGGTGACGTCATTACAAACGGGAGTTTTAAAATTAATTAAATTTATTTCGATCATTAAAAAGATTTCATTTCCAAAAGTATTTTATTTTTTATTTAAAATGTTAGTGAAGATCATTTATTAAACTCGTGGTTACTTCATTAGTTTATATTGTGGTTGTTTAAGTAATTGTTGCTATGATTGTTTTAATATGCTCAACATGGAGGTATTTTTTTAGCACTAGGTTTATACTACCTTAACAGGCCATATGCTAATGTGAGCCTACTAATTACGCTAATGGTTTTAGAGATTAGGAAGTTTATATTCATAGGAAGTGTGCCCGCATTTTCGTGGAGGGAGAGTGTAATAAAAACAACCTCATCACACCCAACCGAGATTAGATCTCGATCTCCCCGTAATTGGCAGTCTAATCTACTTCGAGAGTAGCTCTTTAGTGTAGACCATGCCATTACCAAAGCGGGTATGAGGGTAATTGACAACCTATTTACTCACGTTGGAGGCTGAATGGTCTAAGGTGTCACTCTCCATTCAGGCTGGGCTTCCATTTACAGCGAGATAATTATCAGGTGCCTATCCATAATGGTTTAACACCCTCCCTCCAAGCAGGTGCGAGTCACCGCCACCTCATTCAACCTTCCTAATCACTGTCACATTAGAATAATTAATGTACTCGTAAAGGTCAAACGGATTGTAAGACGTGTTTAGCAAAATTACAGCTTATTTTCACAAGAGGGTGTTACAAAGGGTGGCTAGCAACTATGACAGGACAGTAATGGCTTTTATACTATAACGGCATACTTTATTCTCACAAGAGGGTGTTACAAAGGGTAGCTAGTAACAATGACAAGCTAGTAATGGCTTTTATACTATTACGGCATACTTTATTCTCACAAGAAGGTGTTACAAAGGGTAGCTAGTAACAATGACAAGCTGGTAATGGCTTTTATACTATTACGGCATACTTTATTCTCACAAGAGGGTGTTACAAAGGGTAGCTAGTAACAATGACAAGCTGGTAATGGCTTTTATACTATTACGGCATACTTTATTCTCACAAGAAGGTGTTACAAAGGGTAGCTAGCAACAATGACAAGCTAGTAATGGCTTTTATACTATTACGGCATACTTTATTCGGCCCTGTGGTGCGGTCAGTGCACCTGGCTATGAACGTAGGGATATTGAGCTCGATTCCCCGATATTACAGTAGGTATTTTTCTCTAAATGGGAACTATCCCATTGGTTCTGACGGTCGTTATCCTGAACGCGGTCCTGGTTTTTTCTTTTCCGCTCCTTGTCCTGTCCGCCGTAATCTACGAGACCTTATTAGCCTAACAATGTCTTGTTATCAGTACATGTTATGTAACTCAACAGTATGTAACCTCTTCCACTTCCCAGTAGCCTCATACCTTTTTGGACTCATTATCTTCATAAATACCTTGTTTTCAAACAACCTGAATTGGTTTTCATAAGATTCCATGTTTCACACACATAGAGAACAACCTGTAAAATTAATTTTGTGACATTTAGAAAATATTAACATTCAGATTTCGCGGTGATTATCTATAACATTTATCATTATTAGATTATTGATTTTATCTGGGATAAGATACAGCCATAAACACCACACTGGATGTATTCATGAATAAAATTGTTTTAGTAGCCTTTATCGCTGTCAAATTGTTCCTTCCTAGCTAAATAGGCCCGTAGATAAGCTTCCCTATATTCATGCGTCAATGCATGCATTATGATATATTTCACAACTACTAGTACACCAGGACTTTCTAGTGAACAACGACTTACCACCCATCTGGTATATCTGGATATTCATACAAGTGGGAAAAGGACTAGGTATCGTGAGCTCAGAGTAAATATTAGCGTGGAATGAGAGTGGGAAACCATTTCCTAAACACCAGTTTCAATACACCTCGACCAGGATTTGAATTTCCTTCTACAAACCCTTCCTTCACCTCTGACAAGACATATTGTGAATGTGGGGAATGCCAGGCCTCCACCGTGGTTCGGATTCCACGTTAAACTGTAGGTCCTCCATTTCATCTCACAATCACTCTACCATTACACATTAGCGTAAGTGCGTATAACCCGAACGGGTAGTAAGACGCGGTGCTAATAATAATAATAATAATAATAATAATAATAATAATAATAATAATAATTACCTTCTACCCGTCATCGGCGATTCATGGTATAGTGATTTGCTGTTGCCAGAGCCCATAGGCCCGATTTTCTTATAAATGGCCATATCCGTGATATATAAATGTTTTACTAGCTGTACTTTAACGTATTCATATGCTAGGTTATATGATCTTCTGCATCTGTCACTTTTGCTAAATTTTATAAATAGCAATATAACAATAACGAAATTACAGGATGTCATCTCTTACAATTAACTGAGTATCCTAATATACCAAGGTGTCATAATGAAATATATGTCTGAATCATGCCAACAAATTGACCCTATCACGGACAAGAAGTATTATAACCACACCGTTTGGCCAACGCCTTATTTGTTAAATACAAATATATTGCTGGATAGTCCAAGTGAGCACTAACACTTGGTACACATACACTTTTTTTTAATCATAATTAACTCACTGAAATCCTAAATTTTCATAATCTCTCAAATTTATTTGAAATATTAATTCATCCTGATAAAATAAAGCTTTCGATAATATGAAGTAGTTTTAATTTATTTGAATAGCTATGGTCTAAGAAGTGTACCTACACTTGAGTAGGCGAAAATTATCTCCAAAACAGCTCCTATAGTTTTAGTGATCACAGATTTAGAGCCACGTCTATAGATCACCAGAGGATCAGAATCGATTACTTGACTCCGTGGTTCAGGTTGGAAGATCTTTAGATGACAGCAAAAGAGGATCGTTGTTTTCTTTCAACCCTAAGCTGATCAACAAGTTCGGAAATCTACTGTCTCTCCTTTCTAACGTATGATCGGAGCATCTGTTTAAAGATTAATGTTCTATAAGCTACTCCATCTTGTCTGGTGAGAGCCAATACAAGTAGAACTCAGCATAGATACACATTTACTAGCTACATGGGATTTGTATCTATTCTGTGTGGGTTGACTTATGGATTTTTTCTAAAAGGTTTTCTACTACCCCTAAAGAAAATGAGGGTACACATCTCCTAAAGGCGACCTTCATTGATCCCTTAAACACAAGGAACAGTAAACAGTCTTATAACCTGAAAATGAACTATTAGGAAGACGCGATGCTAAAATAATTTTAATCTTAAAGAATGAATATAAATGTTTTGTAAATGAATATCTATATTTGTAAGAATTAAGAATAACATTTAGAATATTGATGATTATTTTTAAAGTCTTTAGACTATTTCAGTGGAATGCGAAGTTCCATTGTCTAAAATACGACCAGAACACTTATAATGCCTGCTTATCAGTAGCTAATAAAATTAATAATACACCCAAAATGAAATACTATTCACGGGAACGAACTTAAAAATAATTGAGAATGTTTGGTTCAAATACCTGTAAGTGTTTCCTTATTTCCTTAAGTTTTGAGCCCTCTGCAAGTAGCGCAAGTGAACCATCTTGCCTTTTATAGGGAAAATAGAAGGTACCAGAAATATAATAAAGGCACAAGATGCAACTTGAGTTTATAAATAAGTAAAATTATATAAATAGAGTGTAACAATACGGATACAAAGAAAGGTGAAATAATATCTAGGTAATTAAAGGCGACCATTTATTAAGTGCTAGCTATATATATGGTATATTTATTATCACCGCGTCTTACTACCCGTTCGGGTTATACGCACTTACGCTAATGTGTAATGGTAGGGTGATTGTGAGATGAAATGGAGGACCTAGAGTTTAACGTGGAATCCGAACCACGGTAGAGGTCAGGAATTCCCCACATTCACAAGATGTCTTGTCAGAGGTGAAGTAAGGGTTTGGTAATCAGATAAATCTTTGCCGGGACCGATGATTGAACCCCGGACGCCAGCATAGAAGTCTGACACCTTACCCCTAGACTGCCAGGTTACCTATAAATATGGTATTATATATATATATATATATATATATATATANTCATAATGAGCTGAAGTTGCTTCATTATACACTTAAATCTGTTGCGTGAAAACGAAAATTAAAGCAAAATTTTCTTTATAGAAACATTATCATTATAAGATGGATCTGACTTAGCCATATTTTCTTAAGTCAGGGCGCTGTATTGAACCCTATTCTTTATACAAGTATAACAAATAAATGGCACGACACAATCACACAAGATTTCTCATATTTTTTAATATATCGTCGAAGAAAATTTCCAAAAATAGGTTTTTAGTAAACCACCCTTAAATAAGTTCAACTCATAGAAATAAACCCATGATCGTGTTGATCAGAACAATCCCTCTTTATATATAAATTTTAAACCAAATTGTTCAAATATAGTTTAAAAATTTAAAAAAAAATTAAATTAAATTATTTATTAACTACCTGAAAGTTATTATTTGTAAAAATAAAAACGCATTCTTCTTTAACATTAAAATTGTTCAAAGATTCCCATTTTAAAATTTAATATTCAAGGTCAATTTCAAAAAAAAATATCAAATTTTCTATAATTTGTTGTAAGTAAACTGCTATTAAAATAATGTATTTTAGATATATAAAAGTACATTATTATTTATGTATAATATTCATCCGATATCAATTTTGTAACAAATATCTAAAGCTAGTTTGCTATATTCAAATTAAAAAATAATAGTCATTAGTAAACTACCCGAAGCCAAATGTTCCTCCCGAAACGAGAATACAGGTTTATTTGTCGATTTTATGTCAAGCACTCCCCATATATACTTTTAAGAAAAAATGTTATATCCATTTTTGAAATAGCTCGAATTTTCAAAAGATTAACTCAGTAAAAGACCCAATATCGAATTTTTGCTCAAAACATAGCACATTGGGTAATTTGTAATGTAAAACACTCCTAAGAAACCCATTTGTAACAAAAATGTTAGAGCCGTTTGTAAAAAATTTCAAGTTTTTGAAAAATAAATTATCAGTTAATAAGATTAGTTTCAACCACAAAAACAAATATACAGTGATATTTAATATGTAATTTAAATTCTAAAATTTGCATTTCAAAGAAAATTGTTAAAATTATTTTCGAATAATTTGAAATAAAAAAAAATATTCTTCATAAACCAACCTTAATTAAAGGGCTAGGGTGAAATAAAATATATCAAAATATCAAGTTCGAACAAAAACAATCAAACCATTTTTGATCCGTTGCCATGAACAGAAATAGTTGAAAAATCCACTTTTTTAGGTTCATGTTCACATAAAACGTAAATATTCTTCATAATATCGAGATAAATTTTTTCACAATCCAAATACATTCTCTTGATATGAGAAAATAAAATTATAAATTGCAACTTGGAATTTAATACTTCTGTATTCTATATAATATGATATATAGATCAGATACATACATAAATTGTTTTCTCAGTTGTAATCCATAGGTAGGATTGTAATGTGGAAATAGTGACGTAATTATAACAAAAAATATTTCAATAATTCTTTTTTATTGCAGCCCAACTTAGGACAATTCACTCAGTGATCCGTTCTATTTAGATTGTTCAATGTTATTTTCTACGTATTTTCTCCAACTCTTGTGGTGATTACGATCTCACTGTCTTACATGTAGAGAAAGTATTGTGATCGTCACCAAAATCAAACTCAAACTCAAGATTTTGATGAATATTGACGTTTCATGACCCCCCGAATCCAAATAGTGGTTTTTGACTTTCCGACTGTCTGTCTGTACGTACCTCCGACTAGAGCCTAAACTAATTTACCAATCGTGCTAAAACTTGGTATCTAGGGTTTTAATAGGATATCCCCAAAGGATTTTTGGAATTGGATATCTAACCCTAAAATTGAAGGTAGTTTACTGAAGGGCAAAAATAGAAAAAGTCGATTTTCTCAAAATCGGCTCTAACGATTTTGATTAAAATTTGTATCTAGCTGTTGATTAAAATTATAAATAAACTGGCTATTTTGATTTTCCCATGAAAATGAATTTCAGGGTACTTTACAGAAGCAGAAACTTCCGTATCTCCGCAACTATTTGAGATAATAAATAACTTATAATTGCAAAATTGTAGTACTATTAAAAATAAAACCTTTTGAATTAAATATGTTTTTATTAAACCAACACTTTCTGAGATATTGGCAAATATATTAATATAATTTTGTTATCTTTAGTTGTAAAGAGATACTACTTAAGTCTTAACGCAATAATTCTCCAATGCTATAGAGTAATTAAATATAAGTAAGTCTCTAAAAGCTTATGTTGTTTTTCCTTAAACTTCTTAGGAGAAATATTTGTACAACAATGATATATATACATTTTAGAATCAATAGTCAATATTTTAATTTTTTATTGATCAAAATTTATAAATGAGGAATTTAATAGCAATGCGATGGCGTGAAGATTTGCAACACCTAATTAATTTCTCGAAAATTTTAACCGGAAGTTGAAATTTTAATACGAAGTGTTGACCCTTGCGGACCCAATATTGATCTTTTTTATCGGTCCAAACATACAAATGAGGACATTAATTCTTTAAAAACAAAATTATAAAATTTAGAATCACTACTCAAAAAATGTTTAAATAAGGATAGTGCACTATATTCTTGGGTTTACTAGTGTATATTGTTTCGTTTCACATATATTACGAGTTTTGGGTAAATATCTCCATTTTCAAACAATGGAGTGATAAAGTCCGTGCGGAGCTCCGTACCATTGTTGTAGGTAGTGTAGTGTCACTATTAATCAATAAATATAGTTCTGTTCCGAAAGTATTCCCGAGCACATCCAGTAGTCTCGAGTTTAAAGGTCACCACCCCACCGTCAGATTTAGTCGAGAAAAGGTAACAATTTGTATTCCTCCCAAGTATATCTCCTACGAGTTGCGCCTAACAAATAGAGTTCAAACCCCACTCAAACCAGTTTTACTATAATATTATATTATGTTCTATATACAGTAGCCCCAGGGCTTCTTTGGTGCTGACTGACAGCTCACAGTTGACTTCTGACAGTCAACATTTAGGTATATACCTTGATTTTGACCGTCAGAAGTGACATTTGCTAAACACATGTTTTTGCAGATCATATGTTTCGGCGTAGGGATACATAATTTGGTCTGTTAACTTTTCAAAGCTGCCAGTCAGCACCAAAAAAGCCATGGGGCTACTGTAGGTAGTTATAAGAGTCTTCTTCCTTTACTGGTTTATTTAGTATATTTTATTACAATATGTACTCCATAACATGTCTTCACATGCCCCGGGCTGGGGGAGAGTCCTATGCACTATATACACAGTCCTTGTCTCTGCCACGCACAGGGGTCCCAGAGGTTAGGGGCCCCCACCCGCCCGCCTGCCAAATAAATCACTTTAATTCGTCATATTTATTGTCTGATAATGTATTTCAATATTTCCATGTTTTTTCGCAAAATTTATCCCAAACTGGTCTATAAATTCCCAAGTCGAAGGGCGCTGATAGCCTGGTATAACGTGGAGTCCAACAACCCACGATAGAAATTAACGCAGCCTTTGCTTTTGACAAATTAGATATATACTCCATTCACGGTAGGAATTGATCTCTGAAAGGTCTTTTTTCCTACCAATATCCTACTATATAATAGGATTTATTGTAGGGAAAAGGGCCTTTCAGAAAACAACTCCTATGGTGAACGGACTTTACAACATATTTGCAGATTGTACCGTTGACTTTTGATAGAAAACCCAACATTAATTTCTAGTGACAATAATTTCCAAGATAGAATAGTGAAATTATTACTATTGAAGAAGTAACTAAATGCGAAATGAGAAAAACGCAAAAAAAAAAAGTTTCAAACAATAAAATCAGTTGTATTATACTAATACTATTACTATCTTGTCCTCAGATGGCGGACTATACAAAACGCAGTTACTCTGAAATAGCCTTTAATTATATAATGTCCAGTATTATCGTATTATTAATTAACAGTACTATATTCCACTCAGAGTAGAATATAATGTAATGTAATGTAATTGATAAGTTAATAACAAAACTCACGGTACTCACTATGAGTGATAAACGTTTGCGAATATTGTCTTTCTTTAAATTAAAATTATCCATGTATTATGTTAATGTAAGATTCATAAGTCATAGCCATTCATTGGGGAACTAACTTCCATGGCCCCCAAGTTTTACCTGGCACAGGGCCCTTAAAAGCGTTAATCAGGGCCTGTATATACAATAGATGGGTGCATGCATCGTGCTATACCCTCCAAGGTCTCGAGCCTCAGACCTCCATATCAGATCCCAGCCAGTTTGCCGACATATATCATTTCCAGCCATCTTGGATGCAAGTCACATATCCACACAAACATGAAAATAATCAAATCCCAACTAGTTTTTAAAATATTAGTACCAATGTTAAAGTGTGAATAATCCTTCATGCTCGGAGGCAGAAAATGTAATCCCACAAAGATCTTGCCAACTGTAAAACACCTTCACACACTCACGTACTCTATACACAAAAAACAAATATTCCAAAAGGGTTGAGAAGTTTATCTCAAGTTCTTTATTCATTGTACCTTTTTTTTTGAGCGGTTCTATTTCCTGGGAGATGCCGTGGCGGGAAATCCTTTTTATGTCTCTTCTTGTGTCAAGGTATAGAGACTTTTATAAGGGAGACTTCTCACTCGGTTTGTAGATGGGGGGGAACCCATGATGGGATTTTTTTGCTAACATTTCTAGAAATAGAGAATAGTAAAGTTAGAATACCTTAATCATTTAGCATACAGAATAACCTCTAGGCTGGACCTTCATCATACTTTTCCTTGCAGTGTTAAAAAATACTTCAACGTCTTTCTGCTAACCCGAGTTCCAATTATTTTAAAAACAATGGAAGTTTCGGGTCAAGGAAGTTGTAATTTAGAGGAAATGTACAAATATTTGTTCGGAAATAAGGGTGTTAAAGATTGGTACACTCTGTCTCAATACAAAGCTTTACTCTGAAAGACCAAACTAAGTTAGTTTGGCTCTTTGTCCACGTGATACCGAGACGGGGATTGTCCATACAGGTGAGATGTGGAACACAGAAATAAAGTATAAATTAAAATGGAAATATCCTCTCCTTCTATCCAGCATCATCAATATCCTTATCAAAGGTCTTATCACCCCATCCTCTGCCTCCGAATGTCAACCTCCCAGAGTCTCTCAACTTTGAACCCTTGTACAGAGGCATCAGTTTCGTGAGAACTGATTTCAGTCCTCACCTCCAAGATACGTTTCCTTTCCCAGATTCACCCCTCTAAGATCCTCCACAGAAACAAACAAAAAATAAATAATCCACCCTCCCTTCTTTCCCCCCTGCGCGAGTCTCCATCTCAACCCAAGCGGATAAAAAAAACACATCCCTCTCAGACGAGTTTTGATGGAAAAAAAATTGGGTATAAAAAAATCTATCAAAAGAACATCGCGTACCTGCTGAGTTCATTAATACCAGGTCTTTGACCTCTCGGAGTATAGTCTGGTTATATTGTGGGACAGTTCCTGTGTAAAGGGCTCGAAGAACTTATTCTAAAAAGGGCAGATAGATTCCGATTAAGATACATTTAATATATTTTTGTTTTAAATATTTGTACTTCACCGCTTCTAATATCTGATCAGTTTATACACTTTCAGATAATTGTTATTAATGAGTTACTTTTTTTTTTACTAATACGCCTATTAATGAATCAGTCTAATAACTAATGATCGGGAGGGTATTTTAGAGAACGTTTCCCCAAATTTTCTTGGAAAGAGCTTATTATTATTATTATTATTATTATTATCACCGCGTCTTACTACCCGTTCAGGTTATACGCACTTACACTAATGTGTAATGGTAGGGTGATTGTGAGATGAAATGGAGGACCTACAGTTTAACGTGAGATCCGAACCACGGTGGAGGCCTGGCATTCCCCACCTTCACAAGATGTCTTGTCAGAGGTGAAGGAAGGGTTTGATAATCAGATAAATCTTTGCCGGGACCGAGGATTGAACCCCGGCCACCAGCACAGAAGTCTGACACCTTACCCCTAGACCGCCAGGTCACCGAAAGAGCTTAGGAAAAACTCCTACTGTACAGCTGGATGGCATATGAACCTAGACTCCCCTAACATAAACTCAGAATATATTCAGAATGATACCTTAGACCATGTGGCCACTGGTGCAAATAATGACTTAGTTCAAAGAAGAATAACATTATTTTTTTTAAATACCTTTGTATAACTCAATTTAACTATTTCCTCCGCAGTTAAGATACATGAACAATCCTTGTGGTCAGCCATCTTGGTTAACTTGCCCGTACCCACAATGCTGTTCACTTGGTCTAACACGTCCCTCTGCTGTTGAACTGGACTGCCGGTGAAGGAAGTTCCAGGCTCAAATCCTGGCTGGGGCTTACTATATTGTTTCCCACTCTCCCCTCTCGGAAATTATAGTACATTTCTTCTAATGTCTACCTTCCTCAGCTCTATTCCATTGCTTTAATTGCTGTACGAGGACAACCCAAGCAGGTTCTATGACTTGGGGAGAAGACAAACTTACTCGCTCACCATGATGTGAAGTTATTATTTTCTTAAGTAATTTTAACAACTTCAGTTTTAACTAAATGTCACCCGCCTCGGTGGCGTAGTTGGCTAACGCGCTTGTCATGTTGAGCCCGACTGCTGAGGACGGGGAGATCGACGTTCGAATCTCGGTCGGGTGAACTGGGGGTGGTATTTCCTAAATAGTTTTTCACTCTCCCTCCATGAACTTCCTCTAATTCAACCTTCCCAATTCCTAATCCATTAGAGTAATTAGTACTTAAAGCGTATAGCCCGAACGGGTAGTAAGACGCTGTGCTAAAATCAAAATCATCAACTAAATGTCTTACAAAAAACAAAATAATATAACAATAGCTTGATTTTATTATGATATAGTTCTACCACATATGTGATAAAATTTTGTAATCCACCAAATCAAATAGAAGAAAACATCACGTTCCTTCAAAGTATTTGTTTGTCAAACATACTTTAGTTTATCACGTGACCTAAGAAACCTACTTAGTAGACATATCTTCGGCTACGTCACTGAACGGGGTGAGGCAACCTTTTATCAAATTAAAGATAAATATATTTAATATAGAATTGAGAAATAAGATTTTTACAAACAGCTGAGTGAAGCACAACATTTTATAAACATATTTTAATTTATATTCAAAATATTAAATAAGAATGATTAGGTTAATATTTGGAATAAATCATGTGATGTTAACAAATATTAAAATCATTTTTAAAATATGACACCCAGAGAGGGAGATCGAATCCCGGACGATGTTTTAAATAAGTGATGGCACAGGGTACGGTGTGGAACTTAAGGCGGGGTGCTAGTGATCGTGAGTTTAGGGCATTAATTTTGCAGTTTTTATAGCACAAACATTTTTTGGCCAATATAAATCAAATATTTCTTCTATAGAATCATAGATTTTAGTTTTCTGCACGTGCTAATCTCAACAGTTGTTGAATATCTGTCATGAACATGGCGGCATTTGGTGACAAACTTTTCTCTTTATTTTTTTTTTGCCATGTTCATGACAGATATTCAACAACTGTTGAGATTAGCACGTGCAGAAAACTAAACTCGATGTTTCTATAGAAGAAATATTTGATTTATTTTGGCCAAAAAATGTTTGTGCTATACAAACTGTAAAAATACTGCCCTAAACTCATGCTCACTAGCACTCCACCTTAATGGTTCAGTAATATAGATTAAATGCACCCAGACAAGGGTAAGAGGTTTAATTTACTGTATCACGCTTACCAGCATTTCTTCAATTAAATTGGGGTACATTTCCTCAGGTTTTGTATTACTCACTTCTACACAATTATTGTAACTATACAAATAGACTGAGACAATCTAAAGACGTGGGGCACGTACAAAATATAAAAAATAACACGTACTTTTGAAAATAACTATTTATCATAATAAGACTTACATGCTATCCTAGACATATATATTTCGAATAATATTACCAACAAAGCCCTAGCATTTAAATGAAAAATAGGATCAGTACATTTATAAATGCTAGATATATCCAGATGGAGTCGAACTAGGACACTCTAAAGCTATGGCTGCCCACTCTCATCAATTTGTTACGTGAATGGGCATTCCTAGTTATCTATAGCCATTAATTTCACGTAGTAGAACTATTGAAACGTTAGTATAATACCCTTATAAAATTTAGATGCGCGTTTAAGATAGATAATGTTATTGATAAATATTTGTTAATATCTTATGATATTTAATTTGTAACCAATGTTGGTCATTTCCCAGTTTTCATTCAGTGACTCAGGGATATATATGTGAAGACTAAATTTTACTCTGTGAAACATTTCCTTTGAAATCCTCAAGGAAATATGTTCGACTACTTTAGAGAAGTAAATTACTATTATTATTATTATTGTTATTATTAGTACCGCGTCTTACTACCTGTTCGGGTTATACGCACTTACGCTAATGTGTAATGGTAGGGTGACTGTGAGATGAAATGGAGGACCTACAGATTAACGTGGAATCCGAACCACGGTGGAGGCCTGGTATTCCCCACATTCACAAGATGTCTTGTCAGAGGTGAAGGAAGGGTTTGGTAATCAGATAAATCTGTGTCGGGACCGAGGATTGAACCCCGGCCGCCAGCATAGAAGTCTGACACCTTTCCCCTAGACCGCCAGGCCACCAATGAGTGCCACCGATATAAACTAAGTTTTAAATAGAAGTCAACACTAGAAACATCACAGACTATCTACAACTATACTGGGAGATCGGTAGATATGGTTGTCTTTGATATATGCCAATAACTTCACTTTTTAGATATCTTATGTTAACCGTAGGAACGGAAATATAATTTGTAATATTGGTCATTCAATTTTGAGCATTGTAGCCATCTTATTAGGTACGTTACAAAAAATTGAACAAAATTGATCAAATTGATTAAATATCATTAAAAATATGTTTAGCTTTTTCAAATAAGAACAGCTTACACCGCATAATGTTGGATTACAATAATCGATATTAGTTATGACACAGGCCAACAGAGATAATTCAGTCAAACTATCATATTATTATGAAAAATAGAATTCAACTTTTTAATGTGTTAATCATTTTGCCGGTGGCCTGGCGGTCTAGGGGTAAGGTGTCAGACTTCTGTGCTGGTGGCCGGGGTTCAATCCTTGGTTCCGGCACAGATTTATCTGGTTACCAAACCCTTCCTTCATCTCTGACAAGACAACTTGTGAATGTGGGGAATTCCAGGCCTCCACGGTGGTTCGGATTCCACGTTAAACTGTAGGTCCTCCATTTCATCTCACAATCACCCTACCATTACACGTTAGCGTAAGTGCGTATAACCCGAACGGGTAGTAAGACGCGGTACTAATAATAATAATAGTAGTATAGTGTGTTTTGACAGAAGTACTAGCCATGTCATGAGTGGAATTGTACGAACGTGTGTTGTCTCATAGTTCTGTGATATCTCGTGAATATTGAGCAGCAATGAGAAGTTCCACGGAAGTATTTTATTCTTGCTCTTGGTATTGGAGGAGGAGTTAGAGCTGACTGTTCCATAACTCACTTCTGGGTTCGATCCCCTTCACGTGCACTTCTGTTATATACTGGTCGTTTTAGTTTTAGAGGGATTGTAAAACAAGTAGGCTTTATAAATGAAACTATGAGGAGAGACGATCCGATATAAAGAATGAATATAACTGTGAAATATAAATAAAAACAAAATGCGTATATTATGTATAAATAATTAATGAAAAATTAAAGCCCTACCAGATAGTTTAAAAAAAATGCATTGGTAAAATAATAATAATAATAAATAATTAAAACTATATAAATCTATTGAAATATTATTTATAGCATTGATATTTTAAATACAACTAGGTAGAGATGAACCACTCTTTAAGCCAGTTTCTTAAAATATATAAATATATATATATATATATATATATATGATTTAAAACAAATAGTCGAGGTTATATAAAAAACATATTCCTAAACCAAAGCAAATGTACAAAAACTTAGTTTCCAACCCACACTGGTGGGCATGTTAATATATTTTTTGTCTAGATTTATTTTGACGAGGAGGTTTGGGGTCAAATCCCGTCCAGTTCAAATTTAACGTGTGTGTTTGTGTTTCTTTAATGGTTAATATATTATTTATTTTTTTGTTTAGTTTAATGTTCATCAGTAAATAAATTTAACAGTAAACTGGTTAAGTAAAGTACCTTAAACGGACATCAAAGGCTGGACGGGATTTCTAAAATAGGAAATCTTTAATGTAGGAAATTTATAGAGTGGATTTGAATCAGCCTCGCTAGCTCACTCAATTCTTAGTATATTTCAAGGTCAATGTGGTTGAGCTTTTATTTTGGTTTTATCTTATGCTATGGAGAATATATTCTGTGAGAGTTATAACAGAGTGCTACGTCATTAAACGACTAACACCAATAGCAAACACACAGTATCGAGGTAAATTAAATTGGTATAGCACTTTTGCATAGGAAATGTATATATAAATGCTGCTTCATAATTATGAGTACGCCAAATGTATATCTTCAATAAAACATAAAACAATAAATTTTTCAATATTATGTTTTGTACATTTTATTTTATTTAACCTTTTTTTTTATCATAAGAATAAGATTCTTATGTTACATTCGTTCAGTAAATGTTCAGAAAATAAAAGTTACGTTAGTTTGAGTAAAAATTAAAGTTTAGTCGAGTTGAACTCATTTTTTTAAAGAAATAGTTCTATAATCTTGGTTCCAATCATAAAATGCTCTCTACTTAATAAGAGAATAAGATATCCTCTTATGGAATATTAAATTGTATAAATTAATACTATTTATATTCATGATATATTCATTTATCTCACTGTTTTATATACATTTAAATGTTTTGTAGTGTGAATAAGCCAAACTGATAGTAAGACGCGATTACATAAAAAAGGGCATTTGTGACATCGGACTTTTTGAATAAACATGAACTCCCTAAAAACTATCATATATTACTCATGCAAGTGTTTGTGCATTCTTTTAAACTCTGTTTCCTTAATCCTTATGTAATAAGTATATCTAGTTATAAACGATTGGCCTGGATAGGTTATAGTCATAAAAGTTTATCGCTTTCTCCATTATACAATCAATACAGTAGCCCCATGGCTTCTTTGGTGCTAGCTGACAGCTCACAGCTGACTTATGACAGTCAACATTTAGGTATATACCTACATTTTGACCGTCAAAAGTGACAATTGCTAAAAACATGTTTTTGCAGATCATATGGTTCGGCGTAGGGATACATAATTTGGTCTGGTAACTTTTTAAAGCTGACAGTCAGCACCAAATAAGCCATGGGGCTACTCTACCTTGGATAATTATTGCTTGGTACTCTTAGTATTTATTTTTAATTTTCCACCCCGTCCCCCTACTTGTTCAGGCTATACACATTTTAACTACGCTTATGGAGTTTAATTTTTAGTCTGGAACAAATGGATTTGAATTTGCGTGAAGTTAAATAAAAGAATTGTAGAAAAACTAAAATACCAATATCACCCAGGTGGGACCAAAGCTATTGGCTTCACATTATGTATGTTAGATGTTTCTATCAAATGCGACAACTCCTAAATGTATATGTTGTGTTTTTAAATGGGTGAACAATAAGTCAGTTTACAATCATGAAATAATTTTTTTTAGAAAAACAAATGTGTATTACCATTTAATAAATAAAAAACTCAATAGAAATCAATTTTGAGCTAAATCACTGGAGACTTTTTCTTTAATGCGGAATTTTAAAAAAAACATTCATTAGTTAACAACCCTTAAACATATTTTATTCCAAAAACTATGTATAATTTTTTTTATTTTAAATGTAGAACCTTACCCAGATATAGATTTTTCAAAATTTGAATTGTCAAAAGTTAATCATCAGTAAACTATTGATTAAAGAAATTTCGCTGAAAATTCAAGCATACAAAGCTATTTAGGAGTTCAAACACGCCCTTGAAATATATTTTAGACAAAATAACCAGATCCAATTTAGAAAAATTTGAAATTAAAGAAAATCTCAAAAATAAACTATCCTTTATTTGAGGGATATATCATAATAAAATAAAATAGTGATGTCTTGCCCTATACCGTCTAAATTACACGTTTGGATGAAATCCATAAAACCTTTCAGATATATTTCCGTTAGACAGTGGAATATACAGAATTTTAAAATAGAATTTTGGGTTCGTACACACTTAAAATTTAAAGATTCGTAATTTTGAGGTCTCAAATGGTCACAATCATATTATCCATATATGAAAAAGTTAAAACGACACAAATTATTTATATATTTCATCATATATCAGTGTGTTTTATTCTAGTTTATGTTGATCTTTGTCAGTTGTTTCGTTTATAATATTTTATTTATTTGAGGTGTTTAAAATAAAATTAATAAAACAATTTGCAAAGCTGTAATTGTTGTGTGAATAAAATTAATTCATATCTTTTATAACAAAAATTATGAATATTTTAACTATATGTAATGACTATTTAATGTAATTATATATTGAAAATATAAACATCAAGGCTAAATGTGGACGTAGCTACTTATAGAATTGTCCAGAGCCTTAAAGTTTGCTCATGCAGTGCTGCCCACCTTCCCTGTACTAGGTATTGCATACGTTCAGGCGTTTCAGATTAGGAACGTATTTTATTTAAAATAAATGGGACAAAACAATCGCACCAATGTTTTCATATTGTGCGTTATAGTTCAAAAACTAGTTTTTGGTAAACTACCCTTAATTAAGTACTACTCATAAAAATAAACATATCTATCACCTTGTAATTCACGTTAAACATTTTTCTAATATACACATTTCTAACCAAATTGCTAAAATATTTTTAATAAATTTCAATTTAAATCGACTGCTGAGGATGGGGAGATTGAGGTTAGAATCTCGGTTGGGTGAACTGGAGGGGATTTTTCCGAAATGGTTTTCCACTCTCCCTCCAAGCAAATGCGGGTTCACTTCCTCTAATTTAACCTTCCCAAGTCCTAATCCATTAGAGTAATTAGTACTTAAAGCGTACAACCCGAACGGGTAGTAAGACGCAGTGCTAAATATATTTTTAACTTAAATTTTTTTTAATTACATAAAAGTATTTGTAATATTTAAAAATAAAAAATTATATCTATCATGAAACTATTACCAGATACTTATTTTAACTCAATCTTTAAGACCAGTTCCAAAAAAAATCTAATTTATATAATATTACTCGTATTAACAATGTATTTCAATTTGTTCAGTCAAGGCACGAATGAGATTTAAATACGCTTACGCCTGATTTTAGTTTGACTGCCATCTTTAAATTGGTTTTCTAAAATATTTTTTTAAGTAAAATTATTTATGAGCAGTAGTATATTATTAGGTTTCTAATCAATGCAACGAGATATAAAAGCCTCACCTGTTTATAAGTTATTGCTAATTTAACAGGGATTTATATTCTTTTGTTGCACCCATTTGAGCTTACAGCATTTACATAATCCGATAGAGTAAAGCTGAAAAATTTAGAATTTGGGGAAAATATGCCCGCATTCGCATATTTGTCGAGGATGAACTCATTTAGGAAAAAACAAACTAAGTAAACCTAGCCAGAGTTTGAACCAAGCTCTTCCAGACCTGGAAGACAAGACTGAATGAGATTGACGTTTAGTCCGCGGGCTGACCAATGCGGATATATGAAACTCCTGTCTTTCTTCTCAACCACGTGACCTGTTATGTCCTTACAACACAGAGAGGGATGCAGTGGAGAGTCACAGGAGAGGAGAGGGGAGAGCAACAAACATAATATTGTGTCTTACTACCCGTTCTGGTTATACGCTACTGTATTAATAGTGCTAATAAGCTGGGGATGAGTACGGTTTAATTTATAGGAAGTGTACATGCATTTTATTGAGGGGGGAAGTGTAAAACAATTTTGTAAAAAAACTCATTACACCTGACCAGGATTCGAGCACCGATTTCCCCATCATCGACAGTCTAGTCTCTTGTGAGACTGACGTTTTAGATATTGTCTGTCTAGTGAGCCACGGGTCCCAGGTTTGATTCTAGGCATTGGAACTTATCGCTAGTGAAATTGAAGTTCCCCCCTTCACAGTGAAGAATTAAGTGCCTGGGGACTGGATGTTGTGTCTGTTCTAGAAATAAGCTATATTTAAGTCGATTAATAAATTGCACGTTAAATATATCAAATAAAAAATGAATAAATAAATTATTTTTGTCCGTACGAAGGTTTGTTATAAACATCCAACCTATATACTCTGATTTTGGTTTGAAGAACAGTAGAGAAAATTAAAATATATTTCTTTGTGGCCAACATTGATAACATTTTACTAAAATACTTGCGTCATTCTATTATGAATCGATAATATCTATTGAGAGTGACAGCTGCAGATAAAATAGCTTTATGTATGAATATATTAAAATGGTTTTAGTAACTTTAGTAACTAACTTCTACTACTACTATTATTATTATTATTATTATTATTATTAGCACCGCGTCTTACTACCCGTTCGGGTTATACGCACTTACGCTAATGTGTAATGGTAGGGTGATTGTGAGATGAAATGGAGGACCTACAGTTTAACGTGGAATCCGAACCACGGTGGAGGCCTGGCATTCCCCACATTCACAAGATGTCTTGTCAGAGGTGAAGGAAGGGTTTGGTAATCAGATAAATCTGTGCCGGGACCGAGGATTGAACCCTGGCCGCCAGCAGAGAAGTCTGACACCTCACCCCTAGACCGCCAGGTCACCTACTTTTATCAATTTATTTAGATGTAAAAATGAATTTAATTTAAAGATACATTCAAACGTCCACCATAAGACACTTTTATGATATTTTATTCTGTTGGAATGGGTTTTCTATGCTATTTTATTTTTTTAGAACCATAAAAACCATAGGTAACGTAATTGTTAAGGGATTGTAAATTTTTCTAAAATGTTTTGTGAATCTGTCAAGGAATCGTATTGCATCTAGTCCCGAAGTAAATCACCTTCAAGGATTGGCCACCTTGTTGCCAATTTCGGCACAGGGCTATAAATATAACTATTTCGAGAGTATCACTTTCTCACAGACCTGGTGATTTACAGAGTGACTTTTACTGTCTCCTGGTGACACGTGTTAAAGGCCAACTTCTTTATACCTCTTTCCTCAATATCTATTTTTTTCTAAAACTCTTTGTCTACCCTTTGCAACAGTTCTCTAGAATCGTCCATCATCTTGGAGTTATAGATATATTTAGTTTACATTATAACATTTATTTAGTAATAGGTTATTACTGAGCTCGATTTATCTATCAAGATATGTACCTACAGTAGCCCCACGGCTTCTTTGGTGCTGACTGACATCTCACAGCTGACTTCTGACAGTCTACATTTAGGTATTTACCTAAATTTTGACTGTCAGAATTGAAATCTGCTAAAAACATGTTTTTGCAGATCATATGGTTTGGCGTAGGGATACATAATCTGGTCTGGTACCTTTCCAAAGCCATCAGCTGTCAGTCAACACCAAATAAGCCATAGGGCTACTGTAGCTATCCATTTATTATTTATTTAAAGTTTTACATTGTTATTTTTATTATGTGCATATTATAGAATAATGTCTGCAGTAGGTATAAAAATATCCCCATGGTCGAGAGCGTTTTATTCCGGGTGCTATAGACTGGTTTGAGTTCCTACATGTATTTGGTCTTCCCACTGAGTGGAATAGAGAGAGAGAGAGAGAGAGATAGGAGTAATTGAGAGTTCTCCAAGGTGCTCGCCAAGGTGTTAGTATCCCCAACTAACAGTTTCATACTGACGACATCAGCCTGCTATTTATTGTGTGCGATACTTTATATCAAACTACTATAGTGTTGTTTTTTCATCTCGTCATAATACCCGTCCGGTTTAAACACTGTTTAATTAATTTAATTACGAAGTACGGAATGAAGATGGTAAAAATCTAGAGAAAAAGTATTTACATTTTTTTGGAGGGGGAGCTGTTAAACCATTTATAATGTACCACCAACACCACGCCTGGACTCGAACCTTGTTCTTCCGGTCACCATAAAACCAGATTAGATTATTTTATGTGCCCGCCGATGTGGGTAAAGTGTATTTAAATAGTGGGCACTTATTTATGTGTATTTTTTTTATTGTATTGAATATATCAAAAGTACATACAAATTTTGTTTTTAGGGTCATACAGTATTATCTGAGCAACTTTAGGTAATTTTAAAAATCAGTTTAAAATATTACACTAGGATATGCATTGTTTAAGTTTATAGTTTACTCCTTAGTGTAAAATTGGTCGATAACCATTTATGTCCCGGCAAAGATTTATCTGATTACCAAACCCTTCCTTCACCTCTGACAAGACATCTTGTGAATGTGGGGAATGCCAGGCCTCCACCGTGGTTCGGATTCCACGTTAAACTGTAGGTCCTCCATTTCATCTCACAATCACCCTACCATTACACATTAGCGTAAGTGCGTATAACCCGAACGGGTAGTAAGACGCGGTGCTAATAATAATAATAATT
>CABEEJ010003906.1:60025-73713 GCA_901482245.1 Timema douglasi
TCCCTAATATATCACTACGCCAACAGCTGACATCTATCACTTTGGATGACTGTAATGAAAACAGATGGTAATATATTAATGTGATAGTTAACCACAGTAATTTGGGCCAATATTATTTATATATTTATTTGAGGCCGGACACAAAGTTTATCTATAGTTGTATTCCCCTTACAAAAATATTAACATCACTTTCACAAAAACCTCTAACGAACATAGCTTCAAAATGGCGACTGACGAATCTAAACCATATGATTGAACATAACGGTAAACAAGTTTTTTACAATGATGCAGACACGCAGTTGATAAAAATATTTTATTCAGTTAAATATTTAAAAATACGATAAAATAATCATAGAATCATGTATTGTATGTAAAAATATGACAACAATTTTCTCTTTTCCAAGTAAATACGATGCCTGTATTAAAAGGTATTGGTGTTTGCACTGTATTACACAAAATCAGTAACGTTCCAAAACGAAAAATAAGTACTTTTAATTATGTTTAAAATATTGTTTCGAATTGAATAAAAAGAAATTATTTAAAAAAATGAAATAGTATAAGAAAACTTAAGTTTATGTTATTTTAAATGTAATATATAACAGGTAATTAAAGACCTTTACATTTATAACATAACTGTGATCTTTTACAAGTGTTGGCAACCCAAAACCTAAACATATGATTTTCGAACTGTCATCCAGGTAAAAACCTATCGTGAACGGAATATAGGAAAGATCACCTTCATTACAGACGTCCGTGATTCAAACCCCAAACTCTTTCCTACCAGTGAACCAGACAATACAATATCTTCTAAGTTCCTACTTGTGTATATACTAACGATCATTTCTCATAGTTTGATTTGTTCATAATTTATGTTTAAATTTATAATACTATGAATTTAAATCGTACTAACACTACCAGTTCTGTGAATAATAGACTTCTTTTTCTCCACTCAAGACATGACATGTGAGCTACAGTAGCCCCCATGGCTTCTTTGGTGCTGACCGACAGCTCACAGCTGACTTCTGACGGCTTTGAAAAGTTACCAGACCAATTTATGTATCCCTACGCCGAACCAGATGATCTGCAAAAACATTTGTCAAACAGCTGTCACTTCTGACAGTCAAAACTTGGGTATATACCTAAATGTTGACTGTCAGAAGTCGGCTGTGAACTGTCAATCAGCACCAAAGAAGCCGTGGGGCTACTGTATGTCATGTTAGGAATAAGTAATGTTGTTATCATTATTACAGTCTAAGGGTTTCCCTTTGAAATATCTCCTGTAATTACTCCTCGAGTTTGAAGTACATATTTTTCCTTGATGATCAATATAGAAAGAAAACTACTGAGGTTTTAATATTAAATTTATAGATCCTAACCAGAGTTTGTGTGAATTAAGTGCCCAGTAACGCAATACATGTATAAAACTATTATTATTATTATTATTATTATTATTATTATTATTAGCACCGCGTCTTACTACCAGTTCGGGTTATACGCACTTACGCTAATGTGTAATGGTAGGGTGACTGTGAGATGAAATGGAGGACCTACAGTTTAACGTGGAATCCAAACCACGGTGGAGGCCTGGCATTCCTCACATTCACAAGATGTCTTGTCAGAGGTGAAGGAAGGGTTTGGTAAATCAGATAAATCTGTGCCGGGACCGAGGATTGAACCCCGGCCGCCAGGACAGAAATCTGACACCTTACTACATGCATGAAAAAAGAAACATACATAGGTATTTGACAAAGTTTCGTTGAGATTGGTCCACGGATTTGGCACTGAATCGCAGAGTTGCACACAAATGAAATGTAGAATGGTTAAGTTAAAACAACAATCCACCTCACCCGGTCAATCATTATTAATGTCAGGCTTATATCTATGAGTCAACCTTCTGTACTTACAGTTACGAGAGAGTAATAGTTATTTTGATATCAACTGGACGCGATTGTTGTCAACACAACCAAAACAATCATTTATTATATTCTGACATCATTTGTTACTTGAATAAGTTTAGCTGCCTCAATTCCAGAACAATGATTAATCTATGTTTACCATTCAATCACGATATACTACTGAAATAAATATCGTAGTGTTGATATATTCATAAATACGTTATAACATTTTGCACGGATGTTTGGTTAGATTGTGTTTTATAATAAATATAATGACTTAAACCAGCTTTTTACTTTCTTGCCACCTCACAGGTAGAGAAAGTATTGTGATCGTAACAAGATCGAGCTCAAGATTTTGATGAACTTGAGCGTTTCATGACCCCCCAAATCCGAAAAAGTTGTTTTTGAATTTCAGTCTGTCTGTCTGTCGGTATGTCTGTATCTCTGACTAGAGCCTAAACTATTTAACCAATCGGGTTCAAACTTGGTTTATATTGTTTTCATAGTGTCGAACCAACAGTTTTAAGAATTGGACATCTAACCCTAAAATTAAGGGCAGTTTACCAAAGGGCACAAGGTAGAGAAAAATAGATTTTCTAAAATTCATCTTTGACGATCTTGGTTAAATTTCATTTCTAAGGATTGAACGAAATTATGAAAAGAATAGCTACTCTTATTTTTTCAGCAATACTAATTTAAGGGTTCTGGTCTGATGCATAAATTCTTTTTTTAATCATATCTCAGTAACACTTTGAAATATGAAATTAATAATTTTAGCAAATATGTAGGCCTATTTATAATACAGATCCTTTATTTGAAACATATTTTTACAAACCAATAACTTTCAAACAATATGTATATATATAAACTTCTCGAACACTTAAGGTAAAGAAATGCGACTCTAAAAAAAAAACTAACACGAAATTTTGATGGATGTCAACGTCTCATGACCCTTCGAACCCTAAAACTTGATTTTTGTAATTCCGTCTGTTTGTGTCTGTTAAACCCTAAAATTAAGAGTAGATTAATAAAAAGCGAAATGAGAGAAAATAGATTTTCTCAAAAGAGGCTCCAACGATTTTGATTAGAATTCGTATCCAAGCGTCCATTAAGATTATAAATAAAATGGCTATTTTATAGCTCAAAGAATTATGGAGATATCATAAAAAAAATTACACATCAGACCGGAACCCTTAAAGTGATTTTGCCAAAACTTTGAGATTAGCCCTTTTGTTTGGAATATTTATAAATGTTTATAAATGAAATTAAATCAAAATCGTTATAGCCTATTTTGAGAAAATAGATTTTTTCTTTTTTTAACCTTCAGTAAACAACCCCTAATTTTAAGGTTGGATTTCCAATTCCAAAAATCCCTCGGGGAAACCTATGAAATCCCCAGATACCAAGTTTTAACCGGATCGGTAAAATATTTTAGGCTCTAGTCGGAGGTACAGACAGACAGATAGACGGAAATTCATAAACAGCCTTTTTGGATTCAGGGAGGGGTAAGGGGACGGGGTGTCATGAAACGTCAACATTCATCAATATCTCAAGTTCGATATTTTTGACGATCACAATACTATCTCTACCTGTAAGATAGCGGGGAAATAAAAATCAAACTATATTTGAAGAAATATCTTAATTATAATTATACACTTTCTTCCTGGCATCAATTTTTTCTTTTTAACACGTTTTGCTACCCTTTTGGTTTATTTGCTGATGCGCATTTTTAATAATGTTCAAACCCACCTCGGTGGCGTAGTTAGCTAACGCGCTTATCGTGTTGAGCTCGACTGCTGAGGACGGGGAGATCAAGGTTCGAATCTCGGTCGGGTGAACTGGGGGTGGTTTTTCCTAAATGGTTATTCCACTCTCCCTCCACGCAAATCCGGGTTCACTTCCTCTAATTCAACCTTCCCGATTCCTAATCCACTAGCGTAATTAGTACTTAAAGCGTATAACCCGAACGGGTAGTAAGACGCGGTGCTAGATATTAATAATAATGTTCAAGGATTAAGAATGTTCAATTTTGAGGAATCGTACCGATACTTGCGTGGAAAAGTACCCTCATTACACCCGACTGGGAGTCGAGCCCTGGCCCAATCTCCCCATCGTCGGCACTCCAGTGTATTGCCAGAGCGGCGCCTCAGACCATTCGACCATTTCATAAGTTAAGTAACTAGTTTTAGAAATCTAAGACTATTAAGGGGACGAGTTTAAATATATTTATTTAGGGAAAATTGTTTACTAATAAGAAGGTTCCAAAGTTAAAAAGGTCGAAGATCCGTGGGCCCAAGGCAACAAATCTCCCATTAGATTAGATGTCCGATAACAGGTTGGCTGGAACAAGAACTACTGTAGGATGAACTGAGGGTTTCCCACCCTCCTCCCTCGCCATTCTCCACCATCTTCATCCCTCCTTAATTATTGTTAATAGGTGGATATTCAGGCCGATTAGTGAAACAAAGCACACAAAAATAAAGAGTGATATAATCGTGTGTGTATCGATCTTAAAACAAAGTGTGTGTGTGTGTGGGCTACTGAATGACGCCATGTATGTTAGGTTTTCAGGTAAAACTGACTCAAGTACATTCCTATTAAGGATCAGTTTTATAATCTATATAATGTAATGATGAACCTTACGGAACTAGAGAGTTGTGGCGTTCCTCTCAGAACAGACGTGAATGTTCCTCGTGTCTATTGTCTCCCTGGTATAGTATCTACATAGTATCCGTGCAGACTGGAACCTTGACTGGACATTACTTCACCTGTCCGGAGACACGTCACGGATCACTTGTTCTCGGGTGAAGGGGGGGGGGGGCTCTATTATACTCACCGTATTTATAATGAGGAGGGCATCACACTTTGGGGAGATGCATTTATTTCTACTTTCCCCCAAATAAAGTTATCTTCATGCACACAAATTCTTAATACAAGTAGCCCCATGGCTTCTTTGGTGCGGACTGACAGCTTTAAAAAGTTACCAGACCAAATTACGTATCCCTACGCCGAATTAGATGATCTGCAAAAACGTGTGTTTAGCAGCTGTCAATTATGACGGTCAAGATTTAGGTATATACCTAAATGTTGAGTGTCCGAAGTCAGCTGTGAACTGTCAGTCAGCACCAAAGAAGCCACGGGGCTAGTGTACATGTCCGGACTGTTCGGATATTTATACTAATGATGTAGAGATTAAGAAGGTGGAATTAAATTAAATATAGTCCTATATGAGGGGTGAGAGGGTGGGGGACTCATTGAGTAAAAACTATTTTCAATACATTCAACGGGGATTTGAACACATGTGAATCTGACTATACATTATTATCATTGCGTCTTACTACCCGTTCGGGTTGTACGCTTTAAGTACTAATTACTCTAATGGATTAGGAACTTAGAAGGTTGTATTAGAGGTAGTGAACCCGCATTTGCGTGGAGGGAGAGTGGAAAACCATTTAGGAAAAACCACCCCCAGTTCGCCCGACCGAGATTCGAACCTCGATCTCCCCGTCCTCAGCAGTCGAGCTCAACACGACAAGCGCGTTATCCAACTACGCCACCGAGGTGGGTCATAGATCATATAAAATGACAGTTTAATCACTATACTCACTGATGCGGGGGGTCATTAAAGTATGGATAACATTTTTTTACGGTTATAATAAATAAGTATTATCTATTATTTTGCTTTTTTACTTTCTCACTATCTTAAAGGTAGAGAAAGTGTTGTGATCGTCAAAAAAAATCTAACTCGAGATTTTGATGAATCTCGGCGTTTCACGACACCCTGAATCCATAAAGTGGTGGTTTATGAATTTCCGTCTGTCTGTCCGTCTGTCTGTCTGTACTTCCGACTAGAACCTAAACTATTTTATCGTTCGGGGCTAAAACTTGGCATCTAGGGTTTCGACAGGGTTGCCCCAAGATAATTTTTAAATTGGATATCCAACCCTTAAATTAGGGTAGTTTACTGAAGGCCAAAAAGAGAAAAAGTCATTTTTCTCATAAT
This sequence comes from Timema douglasi, assembly GCA_901482245.1. Lineage (NCBI taxonomy): Eukaryota > Metazoa > Arthropoda > Insecta > Phasmatodea > Timematidae > Timema > Timema douglasi. The sequence continues at coordinate 65,924 of CABEEJ010003906.1, forward strand.
TAGCTCTAACAAAATTGATTAAATTTCATTTCTAAACATTTATATATATATATTATAAACAAAATAACTAATCTATATATTTCGGTAAAATGACTTTAAGGGCTCCTGTCTGATGTGTAAATTATCAATTTTTGTCATATCTCTGAAACAATTTGAGATATTAAATTACTTATCAATAAAAATTTGTAGATCGGTTTATAATAGAAATATTTTATTTGAAATATAGGTCTATAAAACCAATAACTTTCAAGATATAAGAAAATAATTATATTTTTTAACTTTTCGAACACTAAAGGTAATGTATTGCGACCGTAAAAAATCTAACCTGAAACTTTGATGGATGTCAACGTCTCATGAGCCCCTGAACCATAAAAAGTGGTCTTTGCAATTACGTCTGTCTGTGTGAACTTAAAATAAAGAGTAGTTTAATGAAGGGTGAAAAAAAAATTGATTTTCTCAAAATAGGCTCAAACGATTTTGGTTAAAATTTGTATCTAGTAGCTGATTAAGATTATACATAAACTGTATATTTTCATTTACCCATGAAAATGAATTTTAGGGTACCTTACAGAATCAGAAACTTCCATATATTCACAAATATTTGAGATACTAAACTTATCATTACAAAATTGTATTACCATTAAAAATAAAAATAAAATATATATTTACGAAACCAACAGTTTTTGAGATATTCGAAAAAAATATTAATACAATTTTGTGAGCTTTAGTTGCATAGATAATACTTATGTTTGAAACAGTTCAGAATTTTTCCAGATATAATATTGCTGTGATGATATTTAGGTTGTCTATAGCTCCGTGGTCGAGCGCCTATCATCACTATACGGAATAGATACCGTTTAACCAGCTGTTAATTGCTCCGTGGTCGAGCACTAATTAAATTGGTATATTTAATAAATGAAAGAAAGAGAACTATTGATGGCTGTTGTTTCACACGGTTTATTCAAATGAAATCTGTTAATTACTGATACATTCTCCAAATAAATGCTTGATATCAATGCACACTTGTGATATTAACGTACATTATTGTATTCTTTGTTAGACTGCGACTGCGAGAACCAATCTGCTAGTGTTTAGTGAGTCACAGACTGTGGGTGGGTGCCAGACTGCCCTTAACCATACGCACAAGAGGCTTAAATATGACATACCCCTTGCCTCTTGGTCCCCTCGTCACCAGTGTAAGAACTAGCTAATAAAAAGAGTCCTGGCCACAGTTGTTGTGAAGGCTAGCTTCTTATTGGTATAAGGAATTGGCGTCTTTTGCCAAATACTGCGGAGTTGTTCATTTAACAGGAAAAATTGTATAAAAAATATAATGAATGGTGTAATCCTTTATACATTATTTCTGAAAAGCGCGTATTTCTTTATGGATGAATCATAAAAAGATACTCTTCATATGTTACTTTAAAGAAAAATTAACTTCATCTATGACTTTTTACGTATTTTAGAGGGATCCAAACCCATATCATTACATGTTCTAACACAATAATTCTCAAATGCCATAGAGTAATTAAATATAAGTAAGTAACTCAAAAAGTGTATAATATTTTTCCTTATACCTCTTAGGATAAATGTTTGTACAACAATGATATATCTCCATTTTGGACTCAAAGAGTCAATATTTACATTTTTACTGGTAAAAATTTATAAATGAGTAATTTAATAGCAATGCGATGACATGAAGATTTGCAACACATAATAAAATGTCAAAAAATTTAACAAGAAGTTGAAATATTAATACGAAGTGTTGACCCTTGTGGACCCAAAATTGATATTTTTTATCGGTCCAGACATACAAATGAGGACATCAATTCTGTAAAGATAAAATTATAAAATTTAAAACCAGGACTCAAATAATGTTTTATATAAATGTAGTTCAATTTGTACTTGGTTTTTCTAGTGTATATTTTTTCTTTTCTTATTACGAGTTTTGAGTAAATATCTCCGTTTTTAAACAATAGAGCGAGAAAGTCCATGCGGAGTTCCGTACAATTTTTTGTTGTTGTAATCTATGTTTGTTTTTCTAAAGTTGTAGAAATGTTTGACCAGCCATCTTTCTTGTTTTAAAATTTTGGATCATCACGCTCAGCACCAAATATATTGATGACTTATTTTATAAGTTGGAGATTGGGAGGATAATTTTGAGGAAATCCTCTTGCATTATTGTGTAAGGGATAAATAAAAACAAAGATGATGAACCACATATGAAAAATAAACCATAATGAACTCTAAGAGATTAAATTCTCAGGCTCTTTATGTCAACGAAAATTATTGAACTAAGAGTTATCTACATATTATGATTGAATTTTTAATATCTAAAATATTTAAAAATAGATCAATTAATTTGGTTCAATATGGATGTCTGTGGAGTGTTTTACTGATAAACCACAGTGTACAATTTTGTTTTCCGATTAATCTTCATCACAAGGATTGCTTACTGGTAAAAAATTTCTAAGCATTTTGTAAGCCTGCAATTTATTTAAACTATACCGGTGTATAGTAAGTACTGTGTGTGTATACGATTGTGCCGTAGGAATATAACTTACTTCTGTCGTAGGAATACCACTTACTTCTGTCGTAGGAATACCACTTACTTCTGTCGTAGGAATACCACTTACTTCTGTCGTAGGAATACCACTTACTTCTGTCGTAGGAATACCACTTACTTCTGTCGTAGGAATACCACTTACTTCTGTCGTAGGAATACCACTTACTTCTGTCGTAGGAATAACACTTACAACTGGCGTAGGAATACCACTTACTTCTGTCGTAGGAATACCACTTACTTCTGTCGTAGGACTACCACTTACTTCTGGCGTAGGAATACCACTTACTTCTGTCGTAGGAATAACACTTACAACTGGCGCAGGAATACCACTTACTTCTGTCGTAGGAATAACACTTAAAACTGGCGTAGGAATACCACTTAAAACTGGCGTAGGAATACCACTTACTTCTGTCGTAGGAATAACACTTACTTCTGTCGTAGGACTACCACTTACAACTGGCGTAGGAATACCACTTACTTCTGTCGTAGGAATAACACTTACTTCTGTCGTAGGACTACCACTTACTTCTGTCGTAGGAATACCACTTACTTCTGTCGTAGGAATACCACTTACTTCTCTCGTAGGAATACCACTTACTTCTGTCGTAGGAATACAACATACTTCTGTCGTAGGAATAACACTTACTTCTCTCGTAGGAATAACACTTACTTCTGTCGTAGGAATACCACTTATTTTTGGCGTAGGAATACCACTTACTTCTGTCGTAGGAATACTACTTACTTCTGGCGTAGGAATAACACTTACAACTGGCGTAGGAATACCACTTACTTCTGGCGTAGGAATAACACTTACTTCTCTCGTAGGAATACCACTTACTTCTGTCGTAGGAATAACACTTACTTCTGTCGTAGGAATACCACTTACAACTGGCGTAGGAATACTACTTACTTCTGTCGTAGGAATAACACTTACTTCTGTCGTAGGAATAACACTTACTTCTGTCGTAGGAATACCACTTACTTCTGGCGTAAGAATAACACTTACTTCTGTCGTAGGAATACCACTTACTTCTGGCGTAGGAATAACACTTACTTCTGTCGTAGGAATACCACTTACTTCTGGCGTAGGAATAACACTTACAACTGGCGTAGGAATACCACTTACTTCTGTCGTAGGAATAACACTTACAACTCGTGTAGGAATACCACTTACTTCTGTCGTAGGAATAACACTTACTTCTGTCGTAGGAATAACACTTACAACTGGCGTAGGAATAACACTTACTTCTGGCGTAGGAATAACACTTACAACTGGCGTAGGAATACCACTTACTTCTGTCGTAGGAATAACACTTACAACTGGAGTAGGAATACCACTTACTTCTGTCGTAGGAATAACACTACCTTCTGTCTAGGACCCAAAAGCTTAAACCTTATCATCCAGTTTTCTTAGGCTAGATATAAGATATGCTTATGGCAGGAATCAAAATGCGAACAAAGTTTCGATACTAACGACATTGAAAACATTTTCCTTGACAACAAACGTTACCTTACAGGTATTGCCACTGTAGATAACAGGACTTGGATGACAGCGTGAAAGTAGACGTAGTAATACTTCTAGCTGTCAGATGAGATCATTCCCATCTAAATTGGACATAGTATAAGTTTCTGGTAGCCAGTTCTATTCATAGAGTGTGTAGCAAGGAAGAACAAATCCCAATCACGTATGAGAAGCTTACAGTAACCAGTAACTGTACCACACGTGGATATTGTTGATGCTGTTGTGCTGAATTCATCTCCATAATCTCACCTATGGGTGAGCATTCACATGTTAATACACACGTCGTGTGGATAAGAGGCAGAGGACTCATTTCATCTCAAGACTCCAACACTCCAGCTCTATGTTTGAACAGATTCTTGTCCCATCGAACACTCGATTCATAAGGTAAGTTCCGAAACTTTCGATACAGTCACACTAAAATTGGAACTAGTTTGCTCACGGTAGGAATTTTTTTCTGGAAGGCCTTTTTTCCTACCAGAAATCTATTATATAGTACAATATTGGTAGTAAAAAAGACCTTTCAGAGAGTAATTCCTACAGTGAATGGAATATAACTTATTCGACAGTCACAAAGTTTACTAAAACCATTTCATGTATTCATGCGTATAAAAAGGGTGATCCTATTTATATTCTATCTATAAGATAATACTAATAGGGTACTCTGGGAGTCAGGGTTACTTCAAGATAAATATATTCCACGAGCGAACTTTTATTTTGGCACCCCTCTTTTGACATACAATTATTGTCTGCCATAGGAAAGCACACAAGAGGAGGTAATGTTCATTAATCTGGTGCGTCAGTAAAGCACAAACACCATTTCTCTTATACTGTAAGGAGAGCGCGCACTAGGTTAATAAGAGGACACCAACTGAAAATGAAGTGTTTTATCTGGACGGAATTTAAAACATTATTTGAGTCCTGAATTTAATATTCATAATTTTATCTTTAAAGAATTAATGTCCTCATTTGTATGTTTGGACCGATAAAAAATATCAATTTTGGGTTCACAAGGGTCAACACTTCGTATCAAAATTTCAAATTCTTGTTAAAATTTTTGACATTTTATTATGTGTTGCTCATCTTCATGTCATCGCATTGCTATTTAATTACTCATGTATACATTTTGACCAATAAAAAAATAAATATTGACTCTTTGAGTCTAAAATGTAGATAAGTTATATACGAGCGCTTCTTATACATGTTAAAAGCTCAATAACTGGGTGGTATTGTATTTTTTAAATTTTTATGTTGACTTTAATTAAAACAAACTTAGACCTAGACTCTGTTTTTATCCATAAAACATTAAAAAAAACTTTGTAGAAACACCACTTAGCTCTATTAATCTACGAGCAATAAGGCCAGTTTCGCCTTTGACATCAAAGTATAGCATTAACTATAATATTAAATTCAAAAATATATTTTTTTATTTAGCTCCAAATATGCATTTTCCTGTAAAAGATTTAGTGCTCGTTCTTATAGTTCTTTTGTGCATTTTTCTTACATAAATCTTTGACCATGCACTTTTCTGGATTACTGATAATGTTGTGTAAACACTTTGCTATGACCTTGGAAAAAATACCAAAAGTTACGTTTCTCTATGTTATCCGTTGTTTTCTGGACCTATATCCAAGTCATATAAAATGTAAAATATTTAAATCAGACAACTTTAATTTTATGTATTAAAAAAATTGTTCTTAAACATTATATTTCATCTAAAATATTTATAGTAAATAATAAAGACTACATTTAAAATCCCTTAGACGTTTAGGATATTCTTAGAGTATTATTAATATATAAAACCATCTATTCAAATTAATATTATCGGAAATTGTGGCTTAACCGAAAACCAATTTTTATTTTAAAAAAAAACTACCTGTATTTAAATTAAGTTAATAGTTTCAATTTCAATTTTGTCCTGCAAAATTCAGTTGCTGTTAAAAAAATGTTTTTATTAAGGCCATTGACACGTTATCTTGTTTGAGTATGTGAGTGTCAGTGCCGGTGAATTTAACACAAGGACAAAGGCGATGGTAGTGAAAATATATATTTTAAATAAATGTAATTTATTTTTAATATTCCTACAATTTTTAAACGTTATTTCGTATCTGAAAGAGTTGCGAGGATATAATAAGAGTAGGAGATATCAGTTTTTGTAACGTGTTTTCTAAGTCATTTTACTGAAAAAAATAATAATATATGCTATAACTTATTATTTGGAGGGATATCCCTACATTAATAATAATAATAATATTTAGCACCGCGTCTAAATACCCGTTCGGGTTGTACGCTTTAAGTACTAATTACTCTAATGGAGTAGGACTTGGGAAGGTTGAATTAGAGGAAGTGAACCCACATTTGCGTGGAGGGAGAGTGTAAAACCATTTAGGAAAAACCATCCCCAGTTCACCCGACTGAGATTAGAACCTCGACCTTCACGTCCTCAGCAGTCGAGCTCAACACGACAAGCGCATTAGCCAATTACGCCACCGAGGCGGGTTACATTAATAGATAGATCTAGTTTTATACCTCCCCTTAAACGTAGTTTTTCTACTATTATTCTCTCCACCACCACCACCCGGTGCTACATTTTAAAATTTAAGATATTTAGAATGTTTGGTTTTCTGCCTGCTTGCCGAAATTTCATCTAAGAGAGCATATAATTTTTTTATATTTCTTTTACATAAGATTTGTAAGGGTTTATACCGTTTATACAACTCCCACTTAACGAATAAAAAACTTTAAAATAACTTGTTATTGGGAGGCGAACTTATACCAGCTTGCCAATTTAAATTTTATACCACATTTAAAAATTATTTATTTTAGTTTTATACACGCCACCTTCTATTTAACAAGGACCTATTAAAAATTTTAAATATTCAGTTTTGGGTATTTTAAATGGTTTATATATATATATATATATATATATATATTCATTTTATATTTCCCTCATCCCTACCCAATTTATGAAGTAGATGTCCTAGACAGGTAGTAAGACTTGTTTTAAAAATAAATATCATAGCAAATAGGAACCCACTTCACTGGCCGAATGGTCTACGGCGTCTCTCTTACAAGAGACTGTACTGCCCAGGTCTCGAATCCGGGTCGGGTGTGATGAGAGTTATTTTTCCAGAATGTTTTTACAACCTCACTGTACGTGAATGCAGGTACACTTCCTCTGGATTTGGCTTTCTCCATCCCTATCCCACTACTTGGTATATCTTGAACTGATAGTGAGACGTGGTGATTGAAATCTATTATAGTTAGGCTAGAGTTTGGCTCTCGACTGGGTCCAGATATTGATCATATGTTGTATTTATCCTGGTTCACCACCTATGATACTCAAAGTACATAGACGATCTTCATAATCCCCCTCTCATAGAAAAGTTTATAGGTTTTTATTGCATCATTTGTCACTTCGGCTTATCCAAGCTAATCTTTACTTCTCTTGCGTCATTTTTCAGGCATTCATCTTGGATAAGTCTATTTTAAATTAATAACAATATTTTATAAATGCATAAATGGTCAAACATAACTTAATTTTTTTCATCACAAAATTGTCTTGATAGTAAAATAAAGTAGACAACTAACTCTATATCCCCTCCATCTGTTTGGATGTAGAATACACATTCCTAGGGACACTGTAAGTAAAGTAGACAACTAACTCTATATCCCCTCCACCTGTTTGGTTGGAGAATACACATT
>CABEEJ010003907.1:5273-22209 GCA_901482245.1 Timema douglasi
CCCCCCCGACCGAATGTGAAAAAGTGATCTTTGCAATGTCGTCGTTAAAATTAAGAGAAGTTTAATAAAGAGGGAAAAGAGAAAAAAATCGATTTTCTCAAAATCAGCTCTAACGATTTTGATTAAAATTCCTATATAGGCGTTGATTAAGATTATAAACAAACTGGCTATTTTCATTTCCCATTTAATGACTTTCAGGGTACTTTACAGAAGCGTAAATTTGTGTATCTCCGCAACTATTTGAGATAAAAAATAACTTATCGTGGCAAAATTGTGGTGCAATTAAAAATTATAAACTTTTATATGACATATTTTTATAAAACCAACAGTTTCTGAGATATTGGAAAATATATTAATACAATTTGTGAGTATTAGTTGTAAAGAGACATTACTTATGATTTAACGTAATAATTCTCTAATACCATTGAGTAATTAAATATAAGTAAGTCCCTCAAAAAGTTTATTTTTCTTTAAAAATAATAGGAGAAATGTTTGTACAACAATAATCTATCTCCAATTTATACTCAATAGTCAATATTTACATTTATATTGTTCAAAATTTACAAATGAGGGATTTAATAGCAATGTGATGACCTGAAAATGTGTAAAACCTAATAAAATGTCGAAATTTGTAAACGGCAGTCGAAGTTTACTTTGAAGTGCAGATCCTTGTAGACCCAATATTTATCTTTTTTTGGTCCAAACATACAAATGAGGACATTAATCGTTCTTTAAAAATATAATTATAAAACTTAAAACCGGGACTCAAAAAATGTTTTACATAAGAATAGTGCCATTTATGCTTAGGTTTGCTAGTGTATATTATTTCATTTCACATATAACATGATCTTAGAGTAAATATCTCCATTTTTAAACAACAGAGTGAGAAAGTCTATGCCAAGTTCCGTAACATTTATTTGTTCTAAATAAGATGCCTCGAGAAGATTTTTATGTCATATTCCACCAAAATATTTTTTGGAAATTGAACGCTTGCCGAAACTGTTTTGGGTACTCTTACCCTACAGTTTTTTTGAACGTTTGATGGACATAGAAGCTATTAGAAGTACTTTATTCTTGAATTTTCAGAAAGTTGGATGCCTCTAAATGATATTTGGATTGGCACTATAAAACAAATTTTGAGTATTTAATCCACCTATGTTTATATTATATACATATATATGTTTATATTGTATACATAAATATAAGTATGTATGTAGCCTGATATCCACCGCACGCAAAGAACTGAAATTTATATATTAGTATCTAATATGCACTCGAAGTCAGATTTTTGGAATTATTGATTAGTTTAATTAAATAAATTAAAATCTAAGAAATAATGAAACAAAAATGCCGTAATAAAGCTTCACCACTACATTTTATATAATTTGTATTATAGTTTGGTTGTCATTGAGAATAAACAAGAAGATTTTGGTACCTACAACAGACTCTTCTACTCATGTCATGCGTATAAACCGAACGGGTATTAGGACATGGTGCTAATAATAATAATAATTATTATAATATTTCTCATGTCACCATGATAATATATACTACATTTTTTAATGTCTCGCGTTATTTCTAATACATATTTTCCATACTTTTTAGCCTTTTGACCTTTTACCCTTTAAACACTAATCCTTTATACCCTAAACACAAGATATTTTAAGGTTTCAAAAGTGCAAAAAGGGTAAAATGAGTATAATGGGTAAACGGGGTAGGTACGGTAAAAAAAACTGCTAGAATAATTTTGTATTGATTTAATTACCACACTTAAACAATCCTTTACTGTGTCACTCTTATTTATGTTTTTATTATCAACAACAGGCAAAGAGTTCTAATAATGTCTATAAAAATGTTATAGATTAAGCTTAAAAAAAAAGTCATATTTTAAAACATGTTCAGAGTAATTATCTTTATTTTGACTTTGTCTATTAGTCACCCTGCTCTCACGTTTAGTATCACAACCTTAACAAATATATGATTAATATTTAAACATTTTTTAAGATTTTGTTACTCTTCTCCGTTGTTTATTTAATATAATAAAAATAACAGAGCTACTTTATAGATTCTTCCTACGAAGAAAGATTACACCAGCTAGTTTATAATACTACCCTTTTGTTCCTCTAAGTTGTGAAGCTATATGTAGGGCCAATGGTTTGTGAAGGGGGGAGTGGGGGTCAACCGTTGATCTGAATGAGAGTTTCATCTGTGCGGGCTCTTAAAACGGGTCCTCGTCGAGTGAAATGTTGCTCTCGAGGCAGGAAGGAACCAAATATTCTCATTTTAAAAAAAAGTTTTTTTTAAAGAACGGAAGAAGAAAGAAAGGTATAAATAAACGAATTTAAAAACTCTTTTGTTAATGGGATCGACTATTACGTCATGTTGGATGTAAATTTACACGTGTGAGTGAAGTTTTGTGAGTATGGTAGAGGCATTTTATCTGAGGCGCCACCTATTTTTACACTTTAACATCCCCACCCGAATATTTTGGGACCGGAAACAGCAGTCTTTTTTTTAATGAAGTATTGTACACTTATTTAAGAAAGGAAGATAGGGACGTTCAGTTACTTTTGTCTAGTATTATAATATATGGTATTTTAATCAAAAGTATTTAACTTGAACTTTCATAACTATCATTCAACAAATGAGATACAAACTAAATAAATATATAACAACACTCTCCTATTTTTTATAAATGGGCTTATTGCATGAATAGTTACTGATTGGATGAACCCGTATGCTAATGCTATTATCTTCCTAGGCCTCTCCTAGAATCGATCCGTTATGCCTTTGATTTTGGTCTTCTTCTCTAACTACATGGTCACATGTTTGGTTTAACTAATCAAAACATGTTTATTTGAGTAAGGTATAAGATAATAATAAGTGTTTAAGTAAACAAATGAATTGCAGTAAGCCAGGGAAAATGCTAACATAATAATAGAGACTGAAAAAATGGTCTTATATAATCAAGATATGATTGATTTTATAAAAATATTACTACTTCAAGTATAACTTATAATAATACAAGATTAAAAGTTATAATAAAAATTATTATTATAATAAGATTTCAAATGTTATTTTTTTATATTAAATATACTAGGGGATGGGGGATAAATATACTGTTTATTTTTTTATTTTATAAGAAAGTACAAAAAACTCCGTGTTGTGTGGTTGAAAATGAGGTATAAACCTACCACCCAAGCAACCACCACCATTAGCCATGGAATTGCCAATATTTGTGGATATAGGGTGTTATGTGGTCAACACAATGAGCCCTCAAGCCGTTAATCTTAGTTTTCTAGACAAGAATTTCTAACTTATTTATTCAAGTAGCTCCTCAGTTGTCCTCGCGAAACTGAGTTTGACCCCGTTATGGTCCCACTGATTTATAGAAGAATTTTGTAAATACAGAATAACAAACACGGAACTTCTTGATCTATAGCTAAGAAATCAGATTACAGTAAAGATATATTAGCATACTATCGTATTGCAGATATTTGACACACATTAGTCATTTAAAATATAAATAAATAATAAACCTTAATATTACTTACAAAACACGATGATTTCATATTTTTAAGGTGACCTGGTGGTCTGGAGGTAAGGTGTCAGACTTCTGTGCTGGGGTCCTGGTTTCAATCCTCGGTCCTGGCACAGATTTATCTGATTGCCAAACCCTTCCTTCACCTCTGACAAGACGTATACTAATCACATCTTTTAAATGTGGGGAATGTCAGATCTCCACCGTGGTTTGGATTCCACGTTAAACTGTAGGTCTTCCATTTCATTTCACCTTCACCCTACCTATACGCATAAGCATAAGTGCGTATAACCCAAATGGGTAGTAAGACGTGGTTATAATAAAAGTAATAATCATCATTATCATCTATTTCATAAAATTAAGTGACAATTAACTAAATAAATGATCAAATATACATCTGATATTTATAATCTTAAATAAATAAAGATATTTAATTGAACTATAAGGTTGCACAATAAATTTTACAAGTGAGATGCAATGCTAATGTTTGACGTGAATTAAATTTATAAATATATTATAATATTCATGCGTCACCTCTCATTAACCTTCTGTTCGATCAGCATTTTAATTAGTAAAACGAGATTTAAATTTGCGCGAAGAAGGTGTGTAAATTGATTTAGTGTGTAACCACAGTCAAAACCACAACCAAGGATTTGTGTTACAACCTCCACATCACCATAGAATCAGACAAAAAGAGGTTGACGTATGGTCAGCGTGGCCAACAATGCAAATATTAAATAAATAAAGAATTTAACATTAAACGCTATTTTTGCATAAAATCAATTTATTCAAATAACTATGTATTTATTTTAAAATAAATGTATTAATATATTTATAAGTTTGTCCTTATTTATTAAAAGAATATGTGCTGAACAAATTTAAGTATAGAATCTAAAATCTCCTCTCATCATCCCCCCTCAAGCCCCCAAAGTCTCATCCCTTCGTCCCCCTTTCCTCTTTTAAAAATATTTGTAAACAAACAAATACATTAGGTTGTATTGTTTAAATTAAATGAATAATCATATAAACCCACAAAACCATTAAAGCTCGTATAAAGTCCGTGGTTTACTCATCTCTAAAATAATTGTCAACAAACTGCATAGGTTAACACGTTTGTACACTGATAATTATCCTACATTATTTGTAATCCAATTAAAATGCATATCATGTAGAAAATCAGAATCATTCTTCCGTTAAACCAAACCCAAAGTAGTATATGAATATTTTAATTGCACATCACAGTAAATCCCTATCTATATATACAATAGTCAGTGGCAGAACCTACAATAATGTTGTGACAAAATCATTTATATAAAAATACATTATTATACATTTTTACTTTGATAAAATGAAAACGATATAGATTATATAGATATATATATAGATATAGATTATAATAAAATATCATCAAACAAAGTGGGTGAACATGTATTTATATTATTTAAATAGCTATATTCTAAAAGAGTTTACTCATAATAATTTGTATTTTTTTTTATAAAATATTAAATTTGAATAATTCTAACCTTGTTATATTATACCTAAGATAAGTAGGATTGAATCACAAGCCAAACTTAGACAATTATTTAAATCTTAATGATGTGTACTATTTACATTAGGCTCTTAAATTGAGAAAAGTTTAAAAAGTTGTGTAAATCCGTGCCAGATATAATCCAACACTGAAATTATATTATTTTTTTGTAAGTTTATAAATCTATTCATACTTTTTGTAAGTTTATAAAGATATTCATATGATGTGTTAAGACTGTATAAATATGCAAACTAGGTTAGAAAATAGTTTAATATAAGTATTATAATTAGAATAAGCTAATAACCACTTTGAACGTTTTAAATAATTTATCCGCTCCCCAACATGTTTGTGATAAGTATTATTTTTCTTACCACCTGCTTTAAATCTCTTTTTTTTTTTTTTTAGATTAAGGCAGCTATGACTGGTAGATATTTAAATAATATATAAAATGACCACCTGTATGTGTATGTGTGTGTGCATGTGTATATGTATGTGTGTGCATGTGTGAGTGTGTGTGTGGACTATGGACTTCAGCCGTCTTTTGGTTGCACAGAACTTTAGCCAAGGTACACCTATGGAGGCTCTCTACACGTCGTAGCCGCAATGAGATGGTGTGGTAATAATGATTAAACAGTTGTGGAGCCGATACACTGGATATCATCGCTGAGGGAATTGCAGGGTTTCCATTAGGAAACAGCGTTGTCATTCTCTCATTTTTATATGGTTAATCATCCCTCATGTATAAGACCAGTTTTGAAACACTGATTAGTTGAAGTTGCCAGGAGCTCCTTCTTACCCTAACAAACCCCCTCCAAACTAGACGGAGAGAGAGAGAGTATTTGGCAACAGTTAACTAAGTGAGAGCGAAGATATAACTTTCCTCAATGCAGTTCTCTCAGCCATGATAAAGGGTTTAGTGACCTTAAACCTTACCTAAGTCTAACCAAACTCTGGTGACTACTGGGATAGTTCCCCTTTCAGTAACAAAATACCCGTGCTATCAACCGGGGCTCGAGCCCGGGACCATTAAGTTCTTAGCCAGGTGCAGTGAATACTATAACACATGTCCGGTTAATTAATAGTGTCACTTACTATTTCTGCTAACTAATTTATGTAGGGGATAGACGAGGTATGGACTAAATAAAGAAGACTTACCTAATGTTAGTGGACTAAGGTGAACTAACAGGTGTGTACACTTGAGATTTAGAAATGAAATAGTGCTATGATCTACCATAATAAAACTAGACTATTCTAAGATAATTATTGTTTAGTTGTTGCTTGACTTTTCATAAACAAGCACATTGGTCTAACCTGAAAGCCTTACCTTTCATGGTTACATTTTAACCAGCTTTTAAAATAAATCTTTCGGGGTAGAATGGAATGCCAATAATGTTATATAAATATTGAGTCCTGAAAGAGAAAAATCAATTACATATTAACTAAACAACAACGTATCACATAATACCAATTGGTGAGCATCCCGAATTGTGCCAACTAATTGACCATCAATAAGCGATCGAAAAAGGTTCACTAATCCCGAACCCGAAATGCGCCTAGTTCAGTTCACTTAGAAGAGGGGTTGGATCAAAATGACCCCAGGCTGGTCAACTTAGCCTAAAATATCCTTAATTTCCCATAAAGAACAAGGTCATTATTGATTTAATTTTTACTTAGCAGTTCATATAAGGGTTTTACTGAACTCTGATGAGTTGTTCCACAATTCGTTACTTAATATTATTCTATAAAAAAGTATTTTTCCCTTGTGGTGTACTTATTTGGACTTATTTTTGTTTATTTATGTTTGTTTTACAATTGGCACAATTTGGGTCCTGTCACTACTTGAGCCAATTAGATTGGCTCAATTCAGGTTATCCCTAGTTGGAATATATACAAAAACAATATTATATAAAAATAAGATACAATGTTGGTAGTTGGTGAATCAATTGCATTAAAAGTTAAAACGACTAAAATAAAAATTTAGTACTGTACCAGGTGATGTTTTAAGTTTATATCTTAGTGAAAGTATAAAAGTTTTTAATTTAAATTCCGAAGTGTTTTAATATAATAAAAATGTTAGTTTTATTTGTAAAAAAAAAACTTGGCTAGAGTTCCAACCATTACTTCTCACACTTAATCACCAATGGCTATGGGTGAGTGAAACAAAACGTGTTGAGTTATACTACCATTTTATTTAAAATCTATACAGTTACTGTATTTTTATGGTTCCTAACTTTTTGTTATATCAAAATAGTGTGCAATGTTAAATCCATTATTGTGAATTAGGGTACGAGTATTGGAGGTTTGAAATCAGGGAACAAAGGATGTTTGTTTGACGTTCCATAAAATGATTTTAAGATTTGTAAAACACCTTGATTACCAAATTTTTTATATTAGAACTAGATGCACCTTCCGTCATGGTCCTAAAGATGACATAAAAAATGTTCTAGTAAATCTAATCTATATTAATTTGATCATCTTACAATTTTATACATTTTTTTCAATCAATTAAAGGTTAAAATTTGAGCTTTGACAACAACAAATATTTGGAAGTGTCATGTTAATAGAATTAGATAAATTATGGCTAATTTTTCCATTGTATAGTTAGATATTCGAAGGAAAGTCTGGTCTAAGTTTGATCTATTTTACCACGACTATAAGTTTTTTAAACCATATTTAATATCTTCTCTGGTATGAAACATATAATGTAGTTTTTCATATACCACATCTACTGTAATAAAGTTGGTGACCCCTGGAAGAAGCTTATTTATTGCCATCGTTGGCTTAGTCGTTAATATCAATATAATCTGAAATAAATATTTATAATATACTATTATTGAAAAAAAAATTATTTTTTGAAAAGCTTGACATTAAATTCTTGAAAATGTTTTAAATTAAGAATCTTCTGATTAGATTCGATGGTCGCGTGGTCTAATGTCCTACTCTAGAGTTGAACTAGACTGTCAAAGATGGGGAGATCGTACGTTGATCCTTGTCGGGTGCACTGTGGGTGGTTTAATTAAATGGTTTAGACTATATTCCCACTCAAATTCGGATGCATTTTAAATTTAAGCCTTCCAGTCCTTAGCACATTAGTGTGAACCTATATATTATTTCTGTTGTCAACATCCCTTTTTCTCAACTAATACAAAGCCTACAGTGATTAATAAGGTATAAGTGGACAGGATTGTCTACCGACTTCTGCCATAGCATACTCAGTCTACGTTAAAACACATTGTTTAAAATTTATGTTAAAAGAAAATCTAATAATATTTTTGTATCAATTACTGAAAATAAATTCTCTTTGATATTTTGTGTATACACTTCACTGAGTATTTAATTTCAACAACCCAACAAAATATTAAATAACTATTTTTGGAGGGTGGGGGGTAAGGGGCAGGATTAATGTGCAAAAGATTTGGAAGGGTTTACTGGTTACTACATAAGCGTAAAACTCGAACTGGTAATAAAACGCGATAGATTCCGCTATCTGTAACCTACTTTCTCACAGTGTATGGAATATAGTTTTGGTGTAGGGTCTATAATCTGTGGAAATTCTTCCTTTTGGTAATGTTTCTTAAATGGAGGTAAAGCTGAAAAACTGTGCCTATGATATGTTCTTTTTAACAAGGCTACCATTTTACCAACCATACACGTATTTTCTCAACATTCCTCCCAAGGTAAATTTATTTATTATAATATCTTACCTATGAGTGTCTTCTTGAAAAATTAGAGATTATAATAGTTACATTTTAAACTAGTTTAGTATTCCCTAGTAACACTACAAGACACGCAACTGCCAGGGTTGTTGTTAGGTATTATAGTGTGATATAGGAAATAAAGCTATATTTACTCTATCGCTATCTTACAGGTAGAGAAAGTATTGTGATCTTTAAGAAAATCGAATTCGAGGTTTCAATGAATCACGACGTTTCATGACACCTCCGAATCCAAAACAGTAGTTTTTGAATTTCCGTCTGTCTGTACCTCCAACTAGAGCATCAAACTATTTTACCGATCGGGCTAACACTTGGTATCTAGAGTTTTCATAGGGTTGCCACGAGGGATTTTTGAATTAGATATCTAACCCTAAAATTAAGGGTAGTTTAATGAAGGGCAAAAAATATGTAACGATTTTGATTAAATTTTATTTCAAAACCATTATAAATATTCCAAACAATGTCGCTACTCTCAATATTTTGGCAAAATGACTTTGAGGGCTCCGGTCTGATGGTTATTTTCTTTTTCATATCACTATAACTCTTTGAGAAATGAAGTTACTTATCATTACAAATAAATATAGATTTATTTAAAATATAAGTATTTTATTTGAAGTATAATTTTATAAAACCAATAACTTTCAAGTATACGCAACAATATATATTTTTTAACTTATCGAAAACAAAAGGTAAAGTATGGCGACAGTAAAAAAAATCTAACGTTAAACATTGATGGATTTCGACGTCTCATGACCCCCTGAACCCTAAAAAGTGTTCTTTGCAATGCCGTTTCTCTGTGTGTCTGTTTAAACTTAAAATGAAGCGTAGTTTAATAAAGGGCGAAAAGAGAAAAATCGATTTTTCCTCAAAATCGGCTCTAACGATTTTGATTAGAAACGATCGTATATAGGCGTTGATTAAGATTATAAATAAACTGGCTATTTTAGTTTTCCCATGAAAATGACTTTTAGGGTACTTTACAGAAGCTGAAATTTTCGTATCTCCGCAACTATTTGAAAACTTGTATAGTATTAAAAATAAATATTGATCTTTTTTATCGGTCCAAACATACATATTTAGTCATTAATCCTTTAAAAAAAATATTATAAAATTTAAACCATTACTCAAAAGTTTTTTTTACATAAGTATAATGCAATTTATGCTTGGGTTTGCTAGTGTATGAGTAAATTATTTCGTTTCATATATATTACGAGCTTTGAGTAAATATTTCCATTTCTAAACAATAGAGCGAGAAGGTCCTTGCGCAGTTCCGTACTATTGATTTTTATTTATATTAATTATAAATATATAGAGATAAATATATTTAATATTTTGATTATCATTTAGTGGCCGAATGGTATAAGGGGTCACTCCCATGTTAGACTGGCCAGCTTATGACTGGAAGTTCGGAGCTCGAATTCCTGTCAGTTCTACTGAGGGTGGTTTTTTTCTAAGCGATTTCCCACTCTCCTTTTATGAGAATGAAAGCAAATTACCTCTAGAATGTTTCCTCCTTCTTACCTAACACGATGGAATAATTTTCATAAATGAGTGTAACCTGAAAGGGAAGTAAGACGCGGTTATAAAAAAAATTAATCTTTTAGTTCACAAAAAAAAAACCTTACTATCAAATGCGTAACTATTTAAAAAATATGTATGAGCTAGATAAAAAATATAGTTTTGGTTTGGTATTTGTTGGGATTGATACAAAAGTTTCTTTGAAGATGGTCGGCTTGAAAGCTGCTAATCCTCTGTGGAGTTTCCCAGGCCCGTTTTCATGTCAAGTGCCATGAAGATAAACACTCGCTTCATCAGTTCTTCCAACACATTTTATTATTTATCGTAAGACATACAAAATAAAAGATAGCTGAATTTTTCCACTAGCTTCGGTTACTGCTTAATCATAAATTAGCAGTTGAATAGTTATCATTTAATAGAACCCTCTTGATACAAATAATTTCAAACTTAATTGTAAATGTGTTGTTTCAAAATAATAAATAGTTCGTTGTTTGTATTTTAGAAATTCCCATATGGATAGCTGTTAATAATTATGGCATATTATTAAAATTTGACCTTAGTATATTTAACAGCCTAGCTTTTATATTATTAGACAATTTTTCGTTAAATAAATTAAACAAATTATTATCTAAGTAATTTGTCCTGGTAGAGATTACAAAGTAGTTTTTCAGTTTAGAGCTCTTTGGATAAACTTGCTGGTATTTGTTAAACATTATTCAATCAATAACATTAAAAATAATAATAAACACAACCAACAAAACGTACTATTATTTTGAACTGTAAATTTAAATGACGTATAGGCCGATACTTATTATTTGCAGTTATTATCATTTTAGTTCTGAACTTGAACTTGTGGATTTCAGAAACGTTTTATATAACTTCCTCAATATATATCTACATTCTTCTCCTAGTTTTATTATTATCTCCAGAATTTGAAAATTAGGTATATTATTCGCTTTTATGTGAGATTACTTATAGTAGGCTTCAGGTTGGAAGAATACTTTAGAAAACACAAAAATATAATTGAAATCAATAATTATATTAATTTAATCTACCACTAGTACTATTTCATGAGTATTAATATAATATTTTAAAAGTGTAGTGTAAAGGTGACATAAATTAGAGTGTTATTATATTAATATATATATTATATTAACATATATATATATATATATATATATATATATATAGATTGACTAATATAACGGTTAAAGAACGTAATTTGATATTTGAATGTGACTGTACAAAACCCCTTTAAAAAAACAATTGAGGCTATAGGCAATCCTAGACATGTATCATGTCACTCAAGTAAAATGACATCTACAAACCATAATATGCACAAAATATTAAACTGAAATAAAGGAATCCAAAGAAGAGAATTAAAACTGATATATTCTGCAATAAAATTATTTGTGTTCTACTTATTCTAAGTGGATGTTCCCGGATAGAAACACCATGCTCCAACAAATCATTCTGCAAGTATGGCGGAAACGAAGGCGTGGCAGTTTAAACAGACGTCTGAACCCTTGAACACTAGATGTTGATGAAGGATCTGACTGTCATTGGTTCGAAGCCTCTAGCTAAGAGCACTGCTGCCCTAGCGGACTTCCTCGTAAACTCTTTATACACTTTTCCCCCCTCCCTCCCCCCCTTACTTCTTTTCCCTAATTGCATGTCCATATTTGGTCCTGTTTAGAGTCAGATAAAATAGTATATAATGGGTGGCCCCTAGGTTCATTCGACTGTAGTTAATCATTTTATATCCTCGAATGAGTAACTTCTGCTCCAGCACCTGAAGAATAAACTGGTGGTATTGATGTTTGGGTCATGGGTTTCACCGCCTTGGCGCCGAGGGAATCTCGTCTGATGTACCAAGTATTCTACAAATATCTAAGTTCTTCGGACGTGTTGTAATATTCAAGGAGATAAATTGTGTTTCTGTTAGTCGAAGTAGCTATAGTATTTTATAATTCCTTTAGACTTGTTATTTCAGCCAGAATGACTAAATTAAGTTTTGTGTCTCTCTCTGACTTAATTTATTTAGTCAGATAGTCTCATTATATAGTTTCCCTATGTTCACATGACATAGCTTAAATTATTATTATTATTATTATTATTATTATTATTATTACTAGCACCACGTCTTACTACCCATTCGGGTTATACGCACTTACGCTAATGTGTAATGGTAGGGTGAATGTGAGATGAAATGGAGGACCTACAGTTTAACGTGGAATCAGAACCACGGTGGAGGCCCAGCTTTCCCCACATTCACAAGATGTCTTGTCAGAGGTGAAGGAAGGGTTTGGTAATCAGGTAAATCTTTGCCGGGACCTGGGATTGAACCCCGGCCGCCAGCACAGAAGTCTGACACCTTACCCCTAGACCACCAGGTCACCGACCATAGCTTAAATACTCTGGATTTGAGCTCTATATGTAATAAGGACCTTGTTTTAAGGGTCCTCTTCTCCATAAGTTCATTATTTCATTTTAAGTCCTTACGACTTCACAATATCCCATGACGCCATGGACGTCATTCTCACTTGTTCGAATTTTTGTATGGCTACAAGTAGGTTGTCTAACGTCTTTATTTGAGGACCTAGTTAGGTCAGTATCTCACAACATTCTTGTTAGCACCCATCTTTTTGTGTTACTATTTTGGGTGTGCAAAGTGCAGAACACGGCTAGTTTTGTATAGTGGCCCGCACATGTAGTATTTCATTTACCCCTTGTTGGCACCTCATTTATCCAAGTATTAAAAGTTAATGTGTACTAGATTTTATGTGTACCCCAGAGAGTGGGTAATGGTATAAATGTACTATTGAGTGTGCTCTGGCACTACCCACTGGGAAAGGACCGGACATAGTACAATTTTGTGTTGACACCTGATTGTTAGCCATATGCTAATGTAATTGACAGATTGTCCTCTTACCATTTATTATTTAGTGAATCTATGGGACCTTTCTTAATTTCAAGCTAGTTAGCTTGGCCAACATTTAGCTTAGTAACTCTAAAACTATAGGTTTTGCTGTTATATTTTTATTATTAATTAATTCACCATGTTTTCTGTTTAGACCCTTTGGGTGATAGTCTGCCGTTAGCCCGGCTGGTTTGGAATCCAATACTCTCTATCAACTTTACTTCAATTTGACTGTTACTGTGTCGTCTTGGACACGTATTCTCTACGGGAAGTTCCTATATTTTTTGGAGTTGTTAAATTCTATCATATTTGTCAGTTTAAAAAAACTTAATGCTTTCCTTCATAATTATAAGTGTTTCATGTTTTCCTTAATCAATATAACGGACATTTATTAATGTATTCCTGCTATCAATTGTAATCCTTTTTCATCTTTTTATGTTGTTTTTTATAATAAATCTATTATTGTTACCTATTTATTTCTCTTACTCTTATGAAATATTTCCCTGTTTCTACTTTGTTATGCATTTACTTTGTAATAGTTATCGTTACCTTCTCTACATATTAGAGTGAAGGGAAAGCAACGATACCGACACACTTATAAGGACCTAGTAATAACTTAGACTATAAATTAATTAATATAATACGACCTTGAAACTGGAATTAAGCCCGAAACCTTTGAGCGGCACATGCTCTTCTTCTTTCGATAAAAAAGCCTCTTTTTAATATATATTTCATTGATTTATAATGTGGTAACTGGTGATTAATATACAATATGGACTAAAGCTGGCTCAGTGGTTTAGTGATGACACGCAAAGCCAATACCCCCCAAGTTCAATTCCCATGTTATAGATCCCATTTGTTACTAAATTAAATTTGATTCTGATATAAGGACTTATTCTCTGGATCACCATTTTATATAGGCATATAATATATATGAAGATTTAAAAGTTACACCTTGTCAAAATCCCATTCTAACTAAAAAGAAGTGTCTCAACTTTATTGCTTGAGTAAGCCTAAAATCTCATATTACTGTGAAAGTAATATGAGATTTTAGGCTTCCTCAAGCAATAAGTCCATTTATCGCACGCATTAAGTTCCGTGGTAGAAACTTCTATGTAGCCAATAATAACCATTATAGTGAAATAACTAAACAATACGTTAAACCTAAAGGAACATTTACATTGTCTGTGTTTAAGTCCATATTTAAGGAATGGTTGAAGTTACAAAAACTAAGCTTAAAAAATTGTATTATTATTGAGTCAGTTAAAACTTGAAGACTAAACATTAGTCAGTGGATACGCAAACAAATACGTCCTTTTGTGTGTGTGTGTGGTTTTATGTTTACGGGAAAGATCGAAGTTTAGACCCCTGCTGAGTGTACTGAATAAATCTTCCACTAGTTTTATTAACAAAATTGGAGACCTGGTGGTCTAGGGGGTAAGGTGTCAGACTTCTGTGCTGGAGGCCGGGGTTCAATCCTCGGTCCCGGCACAGATTTATCTGATCACCAAACCCTTCCTTCACCTCTGACAAGACATCTTGTGAATGTGAGGAATGCCTGGCCTCCACCGTGGTTCGGATTCCACGTTAAACTATAGGTCCTCCATTTCATCTCACAATCACCCTACCATTACACATTAGCGTAAGTGCGTATAACCCGAACGGGTAGTAAGACGCGGTGCTAATAGTAATAATAATAATAATAATAATAATAATAATAATAATATTAACAAAATTAGATGAATTTCCTGTTAATTATATGTTACATATCTAGACCTTTGTCATTTATGTGTGAGGATATGAAAATACTGAATTGTCCAGACCATTATTAAAAAGCGTAGCTCAATCAAAAATAAGATTAACTCTTTGGGTCAATTCCAAATTCACCAAATTTATTAAACTACGAATAAATCATTTAGAAAAAAGGAAAGCCTGAACAAATCCTTAAAATAAAGATATATTATTTTCCAGCCATTTGCTTCATTCAAAAAAGTAATGAAAAATATATATGTTTAAAGTTGATGTATTAGAGTAAGCCCTTCTCTTATCTCCTCGGCGTATGATATAAGACTACGCACAAGTTTTCATTATGGCAACATGTTTTTCCTAATATCAGCTGTAATAGTGTCTCGTTACTCGTTAACACGATACTGGTTGGCATTCACTAGATCCAGTGAGGAGAAGAAAAAAAAATCCATGTGTTCAGGGCATTAGTTTGAACGCTACCCCTAGAATCTTCCGCAACAAAACGCAGCTCTGCCATGCAAAGTCTTCATAATCCGGGGTATTTGTCGAGGCAAGATTCAGTGCTCAGCATACAGAGGGCGTGAAATTAAAGGGTCACTCACATTCAAGATGTGTTTAGTTGAAGAACCATCTAAGGTAAACCTTGTATTCGTATGGTGAAATTTATAAAGTTATGTTAAAACTAGATCAAATATTCTAAATTTGGGGTAACCATTTTGTTATATCATGACTTAAAAGCGTTGATCTGGTTTTTGTAATGAGTATATTTCAATTAGAATATTTTAATAAACCTGTTTTATCAATATTAGCAATTGCATAGAGACGATGCATTATAGATTAATCAAATTCATCAAATTGATAATTAAAAATTATACAAAGGCATTCGAACTAAACTTAGAGATAATTTAGTATGGTTTTTAGATTAAGGGAAGCCGAAGGTTCATATAATGGCAGTGTTTAACGAATTTTGTTTTCCTAAAAGGTGTTTTCATCTTCTCATCATGCAAATATCTGTACATTTCTTTAAAATTCTACCTCTTATCTCTAATGTAGCTAGATGTGGATACTCTGAACGTATAAGGACGTTGTGGGAAAAAGATAAACTTATTTTGCTTTATTTTAACAAATATGTAAAGATACCCATTCAATTTTTTATTCCAACACACATGCATACCAACATGTATTTGACTATTACACATAACTTGTATTAAAAAGATGCTCTTGAGTTATATAAATAAATATATATATAATACCACATCCTACCACCTGTTTGTGTTTACGTAAGTATCATGTACCAATTACACCAAGGTGTTTGGGAGAAAAAAGAATGAATGAATATCGATAATGTATGCACCTAATTTCACTTAGAGAAAGCAAATATATATATAAAAACCCAGCCACAATATAACCAACTAAGATTCAAACCCTGATTTACCCATCCTCTGCAGTCAGTCTAACACGAGAGTGACGTCTTAGACCATGGGGCCACTGAATCAGGTATGATATCATAGATTATTTATTTAGTCACCATTAACACATTCATACAAAATGATATAAAATATTTTTTTTTTTTACGTCTTGAATATTTTCTACCAGAAAGTTAGCTCCTAGTATCAATGCCACTTATGCCCTTATTTCTCTGTGTCCATAATCAGAATCCCTATGGAGCCCAAACACTAGCGAATAGAACGAACGTTGTTATCGTTCCTTATAGTAGAATATTTTCACGCCAAATATTATTATAGCTTGAACATAGTCTTCATTCAACTGTTACCTCCCATTACTCATTAGATAATTAACCGTGTAGAGGCTATAATCCCTTTGGGAATATACTAAATAGTAATTTTTGGGAGGGAGAAGGTGGTAAACTATTTTATATTTGTTCCACCATTGAAATGTTAACCAAAGTCACTCACTAGAAAAACAAATACAAATATATATATATACATACAAATATATATATATAT
>CABEEJ010003907.1:22249-73684 GCA_901482245.1 Timema douglasi
TATATATATATATATATATATAGTAGCACAGAGTTAATAAATTGCCCAGTAAACTTTCTTGTTTGTTCAAATATAAGTTTTTAGTAATTAAACCCATACTAGTATTTTGTAATTTTTTTAAACATAAGATCAACAGCTCAAGACCTATTTTTAGAGAGATAAACCCTTCTTTTATGACATCGGGAACTCTGGATAAATAGCACCGATACATTCCTTGACGAAAGTAAATTATTAAAAGTTAGGACTTAGAATTATTGTTTTAAAAATATATAAAGACGGGTAATTAATAAATTAGTTGAGATAGTCTATGTAATCAATTGAAGTTTTAAATTTAAATATATATTTAGGTTTAATTATGGTACAAATATATTATCAAATTATGAACATTAAACATAAAATGAATAATTTATCATCAATTTAGTTATACATATGAATAAAAGACATAAAAACACGTTAAAATTTGTTGTAAAACATACAGACAGTAAAGTATGCTGGATAAAACGATGTTTAAGTTCAGTTAAGATGAAAAATCAAATTATTAACTTTAAGTTAAAAGATTAATATTTTCTAAATAGGTTGTAACGAAATAAGTGAGAATTCACATACAACGACTTGAGAATATTCCATCTATAATGAAACAATGTTTAAAGTTTGAATAGAGTTTGAATTAAAGTAGACAAGTTTAGAATTTAATTTATAGGTTAAAAAAATGGGAAACAGTTTAAATGAAATAAATAATGTAGTATAATATTCTAAGCCTTATCTGTTTCCTTGTCCCATTACTCCTTGTGCATTTCCAGCATTGGAAAGATGCTGTAATACTTTATTTCGATATATTTAGACCCTTATGGTGCCATAATCATGGAAACTGTAAGATGAATTTAAAGAAGCATTAAGACAAAATAGGATATAAAGAGTTATAATTTGTGAATGAGTAATGTATTACTATGCAATCATAAAATCATAAAAGGAATAATAATTATCAAACAAACAAATTTACGAATGTCGTTGTGAAAAACTCAATGTGTTGATAAGACGGCGAGATGTTAACTGACTTAAGTTGTAGTCTGAGAAAAAATGAGTGTGAAAAAAAATAGTGCTAAGCGAGCTAAACAAGATGGAGTTTTAAATACCACGATGGAATAGTGTGTTGAAAAACTGCTATTGAAATCATTAACAGAGTTGAATGATCTATGGAATCAAGGATAGATAGAAAATATGGCACTGAGTGAAAAGAGGAACTGACTTAAGTTGTGGTCTGAGAACAAAAATGTGTGTGAAAAAAAAAGAATAGTGCTAAGCGAGCTAAACAAGGTGGAGTTTAAAATACCATGATGGAATAAATAGTGTGTTGAAAAACTGCTATTGAAATCATTAGTAGTGTTGAATGATCTATGGAATCAAGGATAGATAGAAAATATGGCACTGAATGAAAAGAGGAATAAAAAGTAATTAATCTTCTCGAATCCGTCTCGGACGGGTCATTTTCTACGATGGAAGGTAGATGAAGGGTAGATGCTTTAATGTGTTGACGAGAATTTGATTTAAATTTTGTAATATTTCGTTGAGAATTGATTTAATGTTTAATAAAGCTGCTTGAATGAAAATTATGTCCAGCTGTGTTTAATTTTGTACCTTTTTGAAATAATTGAAGGAGTTTTATACACTGGACTATTGGTTTGGGTGATGACGGGTGTTTTTTTTAATGGTCTGCAAATTTTGAAGCGGTTCTATTGTATTTGAAATCATAAAAGTGCTTTTTATAGCGAACCTAGAAGTTTCGGCCCATCTTTACAATGTATATACTGTTGCAATCACAATTCAGTTTATAAACTCCATTTTTATTTTATTTATCATTTTTATTTAAATTGATTT
Organism: Timema douglasi; assembly: GCA_901482245.1. Lineage (NCBI taxonomy): Eukaryota > Metazoa > Arthropoda > Insecta > Phasmatodea > Timematidae > Timema > Timema douglasi. The sequence goes on from CABEEJ010003907.1 coordinate 24,125, forward strand.
TATTTAAATTTTCTTGGTCGTGTTGTTGGTGGAAAAAGCAATTTTGGAGTTGTTCTTTTTGACAATTTTGGTGATATGAAAAAAAAATTGAATTTTTAAGCTGTGTACTTAGTAACGTATCATTGTAAAAATATGCTTTGTACTATTTAAGAGAAAAAGATTTTAACTGAAATAAATTAAAAACAATGGTATATATAAATATATAGATTTTTTTAAACCCTCCTTCACCTCTGGCAAAGTGTGTGCATTCACGCTTTGTGAATGTGTGGAATGCCAGGCCCCCACCGTGGTTCGGAACCCACGTTAAACTTTAGGACCCTCTGCTCTCCACCATCATCATAATTCTCACGTATCATCCTACTATCTGGGGATAATGTAATTCGTCTTAACGGTGTTATCACCTCAGAAATAAATAATTCTTCCATATGCCAGGAAATCAGAAGTAAAATAAGATCGAATGGCCAGCTATAGAATTTTAGTCCCACCCCCCATATTTTATTTAAGTTCTTAAAAGTGAAATTGTATGCTGTACTCGGCGGCGGACAGAGATATTTCTCTTTTCTCAATGTTTCTGTAAAAATTGTATGTTATTTCCTTTATGCTCTTTGGTGGATTGTTTATTCAACAATGTATATGATTTCGTTTCACCAATATTACAAGATTTTATTAATTGTTTTAAATTAAGATAAAAGGGAGAGAGGATCTTTACGATGCATCGTACCATTTATTTTCATCATGTTAATCAAACAATGTCTATGAATTAATTTCACACATCTACCAAACTATAAGTAAATATCGGATGGAAACGGAAGTCCTACGTTCAACGAAGGACGTGTTAAGTGAATGGGAACACACTGGGTTGTTATATTTGGTGTTAGCTCAGCTACTCCTTAAGTCCCATTTGTGGCTAACTGATGCTTTTATAGACCCCTCCACACCACGAGTGTGGTGAAGGATGGTGGATAGATAAACAATACGTTCATCACCAGGAAAGAATTATACTTATACGCGTGTAAGATAATACAGTTAACCCTACACAAAAAGAAAAGATAATTTCCTAAATATAACGAGGACTGGTATTTTATTGTTATGAAAAAAAAAAGGAATGTGCAAGTATATACGCTTGAGTTTTACAAGTATTTAATTAAATATCCAATTATTTTAAAGATGCAACCAGCCTCCCTCATCATACCAATAAAATAATGAACAGAGGTGGACACAAGAGAGTTATAATTTTTATTCATTCAAAAAAAAAATACAGCTCGGTGGGGGAGCGGCACATTAAAGTTTACAAGCACCAAGCGGCAACATACGCCAGAAGGGCGAAGTAACACATAAACACATGCAAGAGCCTGAAGGGCGATAAAACAATAACAACAATATTTACAGTCTTATCATAAGACCCTAGAATTGGCACCACCAATGGGTAACCCCAAAATTACTGATAAACTGGTCACCATATATACCTGCGGCCCCACTATTAAGAACCAAAAAACTTATAGATCTTAAACATAGCAATAAACTATCCCAAATCTCCCTAACAACTATAAACATATATATTTATATGAATATATTAAACGTAACAATAAGCTGTCTATACCCACTAACGATCCTAGGTATATAAACCTATTAAACATAACGGGAACTGGCCCGACACACCAACAACCTTAACAAATAATAAAACTTACAAAACACAGCCGTGTTTCTATTAGATAGTTCGCGGCCCCACATTTAACCACCTATTTGTTTATGCAAAATAAACATAACCATAGCTATATATTATTTGAGACCTCCAAGACAAAATGCACCGGAGTGCGAACTTTCCGCGAAGCGGAAATTTGAAACCTTAACAAGAGAACCAGATGAGTTCCTCCTATAGTTACCATAGTCGTAAGGGCGGGTGACAATACCCCGCAGTCATGACTACTCGTTAAATAAATGAAGAATATAAATACATAAATTTATAAGAAGTCCGAAACAGTGAATTTAGAATACAAGATAGGATTGAAGCCAAAGAGAATTTTGATAATTCACAACGAGCCCACTTATGAAGTAAGACTCTTGCCTCCTAAAAGCCCTGAGTATAATGCGTGCCAACTCGTTGCACTTCAGGACCTTTTTACCCTGAAGTTATCATGTGCTCTCAGAGCGGAGGGATAGGGGGGGGGGAGGAGATCTAGAACAAACCAGAGAGTGCTGGAGCATAGGCCACACGCACAGCATATCCTATCAAAGATTCCAGAATTTGCTCGTTAGGGGCGCTTGGCGATGTTAACTTGTTTTCTTGTCAAACGAAGGGGGGAGGGAGAGACCTCTTCGCACTGCCAGTGGTGAGCCTCGAACACCAGTTCAGTTGAATGTAGTGCGTGTCGTGGAGAGTGCCTCGTGTTTTGAAGTCCATTCCAAGCGAGTCAACAGGGGAAGCATAGGTGAGCTTTACAATCATCCCATGTTTGTTGTAATAAGGTTACAAAGAAAAACAATTTTGTTGGACCTTTGACCAGATAGATTAAGTTGCCCTCGAATGGGATTTAAAACAAATCCCCACATTCAGAGTCAAAAAAGATTATTACAAAAAATGAGTTTTATATGTCCAAGTGTTGTTATACTTATGTTTTAGATTTAAAAAAAACACTAACAAGGGGAGGCCACGACGTTCGGATCACGGATTATCTTCAAACTTTGTACACTTATAGTAGTCCATTAGGACAACATAATGAGCAAGTAGTAAGGCGTACTACTTAGGCGTTTTCGAGAAAATCGCAAGAGAAGTTTGACGCGTCGAATATGTACCGGTGCGTTGCAACTATAAGCACGAGATGATGGCGGTAGAGTGGTTAGCGTTCAAGCTATGTAATCACTGGTTCGCTGGATCGAGTCCCGCTCATCTTCTTTTTTTTCAAGACTGGTCATATTCTTTCATATATATATTGCAATTCAAAGGTAATATAACGAAGAAATACGTGTATTTGCATGAACTTTAATTGAATTTCCAATGTTATTTGGCTATTTATTAATTTTTATTATTACAAAAAATATTATATTTATAACTATCGACAAGTAAACGACCAAACGCATAAAGTTTTCCTGAAAATGTATGCCTCGTACCTGAAATCGGGTAAGGTACCCGGAACTGTTTTTAAACCTGCAGACACAGGTTTGAAAGGATAAGGGGAGGGCCAAGCATGGAAAGCCCAAGTCAAACATCGATAAATAAAGGTGCGAATAACTTGATTCAATAATTCAATGAGTTACAATATGTCAATATATCGTTTACTTGTCGATAGCTATAAATATAATATTTTTTATAATAATAAAAATTAATAAATAGTCAAATAACATTGGAAATTCCATTAAAGTTCATGCAAATACACGTATTTCTTCGTTATATTACCTTTGAATTGTAATATATATATGAAAGAATATGACCAGTCTTGAAAAAAAAGAAGATGAGCGGGACTCGATCCAGCGAACCAGTGATTACAGAGCTTGAACGCTAACCACTCTACCGCCACCATCTCGTGCTTATAGTTGCAACGCACCGGTACATATTCGACGCGTCAAACTTCTCTTGCGATTTTCTCGAAAACGCCTAAGTAGTACGCCTTACTACTTGCTCATTATGTTGTTCTAGTGGACTACCATAAGTGTACAAAGTTTGAAGATAATCCGTGATCCGAACGTCGTGGCCTCCCCTTGTAAGTTAATAACATCAATATCACTCAGGAAACCGATTTGTTCCCGTTTGTGACGTTGAATTCAGATCGTTGATAAGAGATTTATGACACCCAGAACACATGAAGGGATCATATTAATTCGTTCGATTAAGGTGAACCTTAATGATTAATTAATAGGTTTCCCCTGCGTATAACCCAAACGAGTAGTAAGACGTGATGCTAATAATAATAATAGGTTGTCTTAAATGGGTAATTTATTAGTTTTCGAGTCTTACGATGTGAAAAATATCTACGTGTGACATAAAAAACATAATTCACTTTCAAAATAATTTAACCTGCCATCTTGAGATATTATTTTAAATATTCAAACAGTTTTGATTAAATTTTTAAAAAACATTTAATAGATTTGTATCTTTAGTTTAAGGGAAATATAAACTTTTTTTTTCATTGACGTTTTATATTAAATTTTATTTTTAAAATGGAATTAATGGTCCATTAAGATGAGTAAACAAAAAAAACCACACCAGTGGGCATGTTAACTAATTGTCAAACTATCTGGCCTGTTTTCCTATAATGGTAGGTTTGGGCTCGAATATTTACATGCTACTAAGGATTTCTTTTCTAAATAAAGTTCACAAATTAAGAATATGGCGTTATACTTTACATGTTCTACAGTTTTTTGATGGTTTTTGTCATCGTATATAACTACCCGTCCGAGTTTAGTGAATATGTATTAATTGAACTAATTGAATGGGAATAAGGAACCCGTAGGAAAGGTGCCCCAATTTTACCGAAGAGAGCACGTGAAATAATTTAGGAAAGCATTACTTGCAGTGCGCCCATCTGGGATTCTAACCCTGACATCACTATTATCTGTTTACACATTCATTCCCAATACCCAGTACTACAGGGGATTACACTATCTATCTGTCTTTATTTTTATGAATTTCGGTTCTATTATTGCTCGTTTTTCTTACGAATTGCTTTTTGAAAGGTATTTTTTTCAGTTAAAAAAGGATTTGGTTCTGATTGGAAAAAAAATCCTTCAAGTTGTTTATTTGTCAGAAAAAAAATTATAAATATATATATATATATAATTTTTTTCTGACAAATAAACAACTAGAAGGATATAAATATATATAAAGAGAGAAAGAGAGATTTAAAGAGATGTAGAGAGAGATTATAGTTTGGACGTTCAACTCCTCAAATCCATAAAAGCCTATGATGTTAGAGATATTAGAGATTCGTAAAAATTTCAAAAATAGTCTTCAATACAACTAAGAATTTAACTTAAAATAGGTGACCTGGCGGTCTAGGGGTATGGTGTCAGACTTCTGTGCTGGTGTCCGGGGTTTAATCCTCGGTCCCAGCACAGATTTATCTGATTACCAAACCCTTCCTTCACCTCTGACAAGACATCTTGTGAATGTGGATCTTGTGAATGTGGGGAATGCCAGGCCTCCACCGTGGTTCGGATTCCATGTTAAACTGTAGGTCCTCCATTTCATCTCACAATCACTCTATCATTACAGATTAGCGTAAGTGCGTGTAACCCGAACGGGTAGTGAGACGCGGTGCTAATAATATTATTATTAATAATAATAATAATAACCTAAAATAATTATTATAAGCAATTTTATTAAAAGGAAATAATCATATATATGTTTATTTGGAAAAGTAAAAAATAACCAAAAAGGACATTATGGTATTAATACAAATTAATTATTAGATAATGTTCTCGATTTGTGGTTTATGATATAAAATACTTGACAAACAAAATATTATTTGTAAGTAGCACCATGCTTTTAACAACGTTTTATATATCATTTTAAATATTTTCACTTAAAAATTAAACATAGGATTTAAATTTTTAAATTTTAATTTAAGTTTCGATAGAAAACTAAATATTTGTATTTGGTAAGATAGAATTCTAGCCATCGCTAATATATTTATTTATTTTATGTATATTCATTATATACAGTGTATATTTACACTTTATGAAATTTTTATTTTATATATATATATATATATATATATATATATATATATTTTAATATACATTGGCAAATATCCCGTGCTCCACCTTAGTTTCATATCTTTAGACATGTTGAAACCATTCAATAACAGACCCTTTCTAGTTCCTTTACTCTTAACCTTACCAGTTAACTAAAATTTACCTTCCCTACTAAGTTTCATCATTCCAGATCAAGTGGTTTGAAAGATAAGGTAATATCATTAAACATATTTAGATCGCTTTTTCACCTCCTTGGAGGATAAATTTATCAAAATCACATTTTATTGAATACCTACGACCTGAAAGGAACATTACTGCGGAATCTAAATATTTTTGGTCAAGAGTTTTGAGATTCATCATGAGTAAATAGTTCAATCATTAGTAAAATGAATGTTTTTTAAATCCTCACAAAACAACATTGTGTTATAGGCCTCAACGTCGCATTCATGTTGCCCCGCGTAGAGTAAATTGTGGCGTGATAATTATGTGTCTATTGTCCACCATAACCTTAGGTCAAGCTTGGGTCACATATAATCCGTGTGTATGTGCAAGGGGTAAGAAGAGAGTATTTGGAACTAGGGTGGTAATAGATTATGTGAAAATGTAGAGACTAACAAGGGTCACAGAGTCCCAACATACATAGATTAATCAACTAGTTAATGAGAGAGAGGAAAGGATAATAATTTGAACTAAATTATAGCACTAGTCGTACAATATACTTAACAAACAAAAAGTCATAATATTATACATTTTTATTTCTTTTAGATACTTATGATAGGGGATGTTTAGGGTGATTCTTTTACCCATTTGACCAATTTAAATTTTCACCTTTCTGAAAAACTATTTATTATTTTATTTTTGAAAATTTGGAAACACCCCTATTCACCAGTCTGTTTAGAAATATCTAATATTTAATATTTATATGGTGATTTGAAGTGATTCAATTATATTCCTGAAAAATTTAAATTTTATGTCTAGCCAACTTTTTTTAATCATAGACTTCCACACATCCACATGCCCCTTCTCTAATAATAAGAAGTATCATTTAAAACTTAAAATGTTCAGACGTTAATATTTACATCATTTGGAGTGATTCGTACAACTGCTTGCTGAAATATGTAATTTAATCTATTGTTCTGGAAATTTTAACCCCAAATTCCCCCTCCCAAGCCTTCACTCCCACATCTTCACTTTTATCCAACTTTCACTATGGATTTCCAAATTTTAAAATTTATTTGGTCATCTGGAGTTGTACTTCTGCCCTCCTTCCCAAATGAAATGTTATAGATACACCTTAAATAAATTATATTCCTTCCCCCCCACCCCATTTTTTACTTATTTTTTGAGTAACATTTAAGACTTTTTAAATTTTCAGACTTTTATATTTGTTTGGAGTTGTATCCGCAGGCCAAATTTCATTTATGTTCATGGCTAAGAAGAATCAAATTCTTGTAGATTTATAAATTAATTTTTAAGACCCATAAAAGCCTCTTTCCAATTCAATCCAAGAAATTTTATATTATAAGATTAATTTGCTTCTCTGAAGTTTTATCCATAACTATTTGTCGAATTTTAATTTTCTACCTCATCACAAACTTTCTGGTTATAGCTCCCATCCACTGCCACCCAATTACCATAGTTAGATTTTAAAAACAAAAAATCACATTTTAAACCTATTTGGGGTATTCCTCATGCCTGCCTATTAAATTTTCTTTGGTCACTAGACAGAAATGTAGTTGTAAGTATTCTTTATGGGTTCCTCGGTCCCGGCACAGATTTATCTGATTACCAAACCCCTCCTTCACCTCTGACAAGACATCTTGTGAATGTGGGGAATGCCAGGCCTCCACCGTGGTTCGGATTCCACGTTAAACTGTAGGTCCTTTATTTCATCTCACAATCACCCTACCATTACACATTAGCGTAAGTGCGTATAACCCGAACGGGTAGTAAGACGCGGTGCTAATAATAATAATAATAATAATAATAATAATAATAATAATAATAATAATATTCTTTATGGAAATTATGAGCCCTCTCATCAACTTAAACTCTCATTTTTTCAATTGTCAATAAGAATTTTCAATTTATAATAATTGCTTGGTTATTTTCAGGGTACTTTAATACCTAATCTAAAATTTAAATTTTCATTTACACTTTAAAGTGATTTTTCGTTTTCCCAAAACTTATTTTTCGCTGGTTCCATTGGAAATGGAAATTTTTCAGTACTTATGGTTATTTGGCATAGTCTCTTTATTTTTCTCTTGGTTTTCAGTTTTATACTTCACTCAAAATTATTTCTATATATTATATTTTGAAATTTTAAGCTCCCCCTCCAAACAAACATTTTCTAAATACCATTTTGAAATTCGAATTTTTATGATTAACTTAGCTATCTGGAGTTGATCTTCTGCCTGACCACTAAATATAAATTTTCTAGAACAACTCTTTTTTTTATGTTCATATCCCTTACCTTTATTTCCTGGAGTCAACATAAAAGTTAAAAGATTTTCAGACTTTTATAATTGTTTGGAGTTGTTCCCTTAGCTTCTTGCCAAATTACAATTTTCTACCTAACTGATGAGCAGCTACTTATTTTTGTTAAATGTCTTAACATCCTTATTCACATTAATACAATATGACTTGGGACTAATTGTGCGGGTTCCGTACACAATTTAATGTCATATTCTTATTCTGTGAAATGTAAAAGCCCACATAATACAAATTCCATCCAGATCGGATGACATGAGATTTTACACCTTTCTGCCCATTTCCACCCCCTTTATGTGATAAAATTTAAAAGAAACTCAAAAAAATCACATTCATGTATAGAAATAAATCTTCATTTTATATTTAAATATTTGATTTGTAATAGTTCAAAAGTATATAAGATATTAATTCAAAGATTTCTAACTCCCTTTTGATAATATAGGGGTAAAATCTCGCAAGAACCCAGTGTTACTCTTGTCTAGAACCTCTACATAAAAAACAAATTTTCCATGCCCAAGGATTGAAGAAATACGGTAATAAGTGAGTCTGTGAGTGAGTTTTTATTTTCATTTAACTTAATAATTAAAATAATTTGCCTTTTCAAAAGAATTAAATCACTAAAGAAATATATAAAAAAAGAATGTCAAATATAAAAAGTATATTAGATGATTATTACATGTAATGGAAGATAGTTCTTTCGTGCGTGCAATTCAGAAAAATAAGTCTAGTAGATAAACAATTTCTTTTTTCTTTTAGTGAAAATATAACTGTAGAAGTTACATAAAATTATTTTATTTTGTAAGAAACAAACTGAATACCAATAACACGCCAACTATATAGGACGATTATTTTGTGAAAGAAAATTATACATAAAGAGAACTGTATGAAAATAAAACTTTATTTTATACATTACAAACATTTTAGATACGAGGGAGGGCGAATACTTTCAAGTACTTCTTTTCAAATAAAACTTCACTCTAATTGAAAGTTTGTAAAAAACTTTGGTAAGTAGTTGGGATGTAAGCTTGTAGACGATTTGAAGAGAAAGTCAAGGAACTCATTTTATATCATTAAAGTTTTATCAAAAGCTGTAATTAACCCTCAAAAGACGTATTTATTAAAATTGAAGGGTAAATTGGCTCATCACCCAACCCCTGACTTCGTTTGTATTTTATTTTCCCAATGTTACTCTAGTAAGAGAAAACTTATTATTAGCAGTGGAACTAAAATAAATTTTAGGTAATATTATTAAATAAATAAAATGTGTGTAGTAAGAATCATAAGACATTTTCTAATAGCATCAGAATTTTATACAATCAATTAATCTAGCAGATGATTAATATTATTACTAAATCATGATTAGTTAATAGGCAACAATATTACTAAACTAGTTAAAAAAAGTTATAGATATCACCAATCTAAATGTATGGCGTTGAAGAACCTTTTCAAAAATGGATAATTAAAATACTGCTGAGGAGCTTTAAATGCCCAGAACAAATAATGATTCTGTATGATTGTCTATTAGTCCTATATAATCTAGGTTCTTTGGTGAATTGCAATTTTCTTTTACTTTACAAGGATAAGTTACTTCCCTTCTCAAATAGTTGTGTGTATATAATCAAAATCTTAAACGATTCTTATATAAAGTACCTTCCAAATAATTTTCATGAGTAAACGAATAAACTTTTTTTTTTAAATATTTAACAGTTAATGCGTTATTGAATTAACCGTTCCACGTTGTGTGTCGATTAAAACTTTACGGGTCGGTGATGGGCACCGATTGAAGTGATACCATTTAATAATTTGATAATTGCCCCGTGATCGAGCATTAATTAAAACGGTACGGTATTTCGATGATATAATTGGTATTTATAGCCTCGTGATTGAGTGCCAATTAAAATGATACGGAACTATATTATTAACTGAATAAATAAGTTATTTAATGTTGCACACTATTTATTAAAGCTATTTATCTTTGGCACTGAAGATATAAGTTTATATGATACAACTTAGTTGAAGTAAAGATTTCAGTTAGTGGCACTGTGAATTACTGCTACTGCTATATTTATGCTACCAGCACTGTTAATTTGTATTGGCATCCTCTGTGTGTTCATACGCACAAGCAGCTTATAATATTATCCACCCCTCGCACCTTGGACCCCTCGTGACTGTGTCAGAGCCAACAAATCGAAAGAGTCCTGGCGACAGGTGTTATGAAGGCTAGCTTCCTATTGGTTAGAGGGAGTGAGCGTTACTTGCTTTTTTGGTGAACACTACGGTGTTCCCTTTTGAAAGAAAAAATATGTTTTAAATGTGCAATCCTTGGACGTTATTTCTGGAAAGCGCGTGATTGTCCATGGATGAAGTATTGAAAAGATATTTTACATTCCATACTTGAAAGAAAAATGTTCTTCATCCATGACTTTTTTAATATATGAGAGAGGTCAAAATCAGTATCATTACACAGTGCCTAGATTATGAATTTAAAAAAATGTTCACTTCTATTTTGATAAAATTGTTTTTATCTGTTTTTGCCCTTCACTAGACTTCTTTCAATGCTAGGATTATATATAATTTCAAAAACTCTTTGCAGTAACCTTATAAAAAAATCTTAGATATATTTAAATATTAGGTAAAAAAGTTTATCAGCTCTATGCTAAGATAAAGACACACAAACACTTAGGTAGTTAGGATTACGAAAACCATTTGTTCGGTTTTAAGGGGCTATGAGACCTCGACGGCTATCAAAATTTCGACTTAGATTTTTTGACGACACAGTATTTTTTCTCTTCTAAGGATGGAAAAAATTAAGATGGATGTATTAAAATAATCCAAACAACTAAACCTAACTCGAACACAATCTTTCTTTTTTACATTAAACGTTTATAAAAAAATAATGATCTGTAGGAAATAATTTTTTTTATTTATTACTTACTCACGCTATGGCATTAGAATATTATAATTTCATTACCACACTTACAAAAGAAAACAAACTATCCCCTATCTAGAGATAATTATATCCAGGCCATCTCATTAAACCCTACCTCTTTCAGATCCATTGTAATGTTATCCTCCCATATGCATCTAGGTCTTTCCAGTTGTCTCTTCCAGAGCCGTCCTTGGTTACAGGTCAGAGTTTTAAATGTGGCAACTCCACTTATAGTAACGTCATGAGGTCTAGTTATCTGCTGGTTCCTACCAAGAGTTGTTTAAATATTTACAGTTTTAAGTATTAAAAACTGCTCAGGCACTTTTAATGATATATAATACTGATAATAATTCCTCTAAACATGGTTTACGTACATCACTAAACAAAAATACTTCATAAGTTGAAAAATACAACAAATAAACAAGTAAAAAATAATTTTAAAATAAATTTGCTAGGATTATGTACCATTCACAAAGGTGATTAGAATACTATGACGGGAATTACAAATAGGCATTGGATTGAAACCTAGAAAGAAAATTCATTGTTGCACTTATTCTATAGGCCCAGGTTCAATTCTCTTGTCCTGGTGTAGCTCCCAATAAAATATTTTAATAAATTTAGGAGTGCTGTTTAGAAAATTACTTTGAACACTTACCAGCCATGGGATATAGTATTTTGGTATAATACTATTTAAAGTGTTTAGCTTTTCTTCTTTTCCGTACAAGAGTTTTAACTGCAAAGTTTATAATTCATATACTCGATGTAGTTAAAGTTTATGTTCAAGCTTTGACAGAAACAAAGAAAATAACTCACGGAAGCAATTACCGCCTAAAAAAGTGTTAATACATTTTACTAAATCTGGATCATTATAAAATGTCTTTATAGGCCAAACACAGTAAAAAAAGTTTAACACTGCGTTTTAGTAACCGATAGGGCTGTATGGCTATGTGATAGTTATGCTAGTGGTTTATTGGATAAGGGAGGTTAAATTTTTATAAATTTACCCACATTTGCGTGGAAGGAGAATGGGTAAAATTTTTAGAAGAAACCACCCTCAGTACAACCTAGTTTCGAACCTCAACCTCTTCGTCATTGGCGGTCTAGTCAACTGTGATAGTAGTGTTTTAGACCATGCAGCCACTGAGGTGGGTGCTCAGGAAATGTTAGTTCTGATTTTTGTAAATGAAGAAAAATTAATTTTTAATTTTACGAGTGTATATCCAATAACTTCAATCCTCAAAACATTCGTTGATCGACTAGTCAATCCTCTTCTTGTAAGATAATTGAAGTAGTTGGCATCTGTTTCATGCTCTACCAAAAATGAATACAACAACTTAAAACAAACAGACCATTTGTACTTAGTTGAATCAAATATGGACCAAACTGATGTTTAAGGAATCTTATCAGCTGTTAGTTGAATATCACTCATCACATCTTTAGTATTTTCATCTATTGTGTATTTTGCTATATGTCCCAAAACATAATGCAATAGAAACGTGACCACGCAAAATTTCAAATCGAGTCAATTACTCGCGAAAAAAAATTCTTCATAGTAAAACTAACTACCCTCCTCGGTGGGGAAGTAAGCTAACACGCTAATTTCATTTTGAGAGAAATTGCTGATGATCAAGATTCGAATCTTGGTCGGGGGAACTGGGAGTGTTTTTCCCCAAATAGTTTTACACTCTCCCTCCACGCAAATGTTGACTCTCTTCCTCTAAATTCAATCTGCCCGATTCCTAACCCATTAGCGTAATTAGTACTTAAGCGTATAACCCAAGCGTTTCGTGAGACATGATGATAATAAACAAACACATTAACCCTCCTAATACCATGGGGTCACCAGAGACCCCAGCGTAACTTTGTTGACCTGTAAAACCTGTAATATATTATCCAAAATTCTGAAATAAAGTAACTTTGTTTATATATCTATCTAACTTATAATGTATTATTAATTTTATATTTTTAAAATTAGTACTTCAAAATTTATTTTATACCATTGAATACCATTGGGGTAATATTGACCCCAAGATTTAAAACAATTTTTTTTAGAGTTTTGCGCATTTAAAATGTTTAAAAAGCACACACACAACTGTTACCATCTATTGTGTAACATTATAATTAATTTATTTATATTTTCATAAGTTGCCTAAAGATAGCAGCATCTACATCATCTTGAATGGAATGCTATAAGAAACTATTCTGCTAGTTGAGGAATGTTCTGGCCAAAATGGCGGATAAAAGGTTCTCAGTAGAAGAAATATCAAAAATTCTAAGTGAAGAGGTTATTGTTTCTGATTTTTCAAATAATGTGAACGTTGAAGATAATGAAGAAGCTTTTGATGATGAAGGGAAGTAGATTTTTTCTAAAATAATGTCCAAAGCTCTGATGAAGATGAATGTAGTTCTGATGATTCATCAATGTCTACAGCTTCGCAACAAAATTATTTCAAGTAGGTAATATACTGTAAAACATATTTATTGGCAGGTATAATTTGTTTTTTACCAAACTATAGTTTTGTATGAGAAATAAATTTTAGATTATAAATAACTGTGTGTCTAAATGTTAATTTTTATAAATGCTTTCATTTACACATTTTTGGTCAGACAATACATTAATAAAACAAATCAATGGTTATTTTACGGGTGTTTTTAAATTTTAAAAAGATTGATGTTTCAAAATAAGTAAATACAAAATAATTTGCTAATCTAAATATATATTTTCATACATTTTCACAACAAACAATGAAGAAACCTTATGGTACTCAAATCCACAAAGAGATGTACTGGGTCCTTAATCGAGTCGCAATGTAAAGAGTATTGCATCTTGTCCTACACGTTACAGAATCAGAAATGTGGACACTGTACAATCTGCATTTGAGCTTTTTATCAAACCAAGTATTGTTGAATAAATACTGAAATGGACTAACAAAAAAGGTGGTATTACTTATGGAGAGTTATGGGTGAGTGTTGGTAAGGAATGAAATGATGTGTTTCTTTGGATTATTGATATTTGCTGGCGTATTCAACGCTCATAATGAGGCTATTACAAACTTGTGGAATCTAAAAGATGGTCACTAAATTTTCAACAAGTCTATGGCTAGAAACCGGTTTACACAAATATCACGCTGTATACGGTTTAATAATGCTGAATCAAGAAGGCAAAATTGAAGTCCTGAATAATTGTCACCAATAAGCAATATATTCCAGATGTGGTCTGAAACATTTCAAGATGCTTACATTTCAAATGAGAATGTAACTGTAGATGAGCAATTAGTTAATTTCAGGGGAAGATGCCCATTCCGTCAATTTATTCCATCAAAACATGGAAAATATGGTATAAAGCTCTGGGCAGCATGTGACAGTAAAACATATTATGTAATAAACATACAGGTATAAACAAGCTAAGAAACTAATGCTCCTAGAGAGGTGAACCAGGGGAAGAGAGTGGTGCTGAATATGGTGAATGTTTTGGAGAAAAGTGGAAGGAATATTACAGCAGACAACTTTTTCACAAGTCTTAGTCTGGCAATAGAGCTAGAAAAGAAACAATTAACACTATTGGGAACAAAAAGAAAAAATCGTCCTGAGTTACCACCACTGTTCACAGCTTTTAGAGGTCTTTGTTCTGATTTCAGAAATCAGCCACAATAGTATTATATGGTCCAGAAAAAGGAAAAGTGTTAACTCTATTGATTACAATGCACTACTCAGCTCAAACTGAAGACAAAGAAAGAGCCAAACCTCAATTGATTATGGACTATAATTCAACAATATCAGGAGTTGACACCATGGATAAGTTGGTTAGAACATACACAACCAAACGAATAACAAGAAGGTGGCCTATGGTTTTGTTCTACAACATGTTGGATATAAGTGCTCTAAATGCTTTCATTATATGTATGTATCTAGATCCAAATTGGAACCGGAAGACCAACTACAAGAGACGAATATTTCTCATGAAATTGGGTAAATTCCTGACAAAACAAAATCGACAACGACGTGCTTCTGTTTCTCAAACAACCACACCAACTCAAAGAAGTGCAAAGCGCGGACGATGCTCATTATGTTATGGATCAGCAGATATGAAGTATAGTGATAAATGTGTTAAATGTGTATCTTTTGTTTGCAAAGACCATTCAATCATTGTATGTAAAGATTGCGAGAATAACTGAAGTAGCATAACCAATCCCTTTTATATACATTCCAAAATATTCTCTTTGCAAATAGTCAATTTGTAACCTGTGTGATGATGTACTGCTTTAAATTTCATATGATATGGTTTTTTTTCATCTCCAAAATAAGTAAAAGTAAAACATATTTAAAATAAAATATCATAATTATTATTATTATGACAATAAATCATGGGAAGAATGTAATGTTAATCAAATAAATGGTACGGTGCACCACATAGACATTCTCTCTCTTTCTATAAACTCGTAAGATTTCTGAACGGAATAATGTATATTGTATCATCACCACTCCACATAAGAACACGAATAAAATAATATACAATGATAAACAATTAATGAGAAAAGAAGCGCATCTTTGTCCACCTAAGATCAGGTTAGATTTTTATTACGGTCGCAATACTTATATTTTAATGTCCAAAAAGTTAAAAAAATATATATAATTTCGTATAGATTGAATGTTATTCATTTTATAAAAATATGTTTCGAATAAAATATTTGTATTATTAATATATATATATATATATATATATATTTGTAATACTAAGTAATTTCATATCTCAAATAGATTCGGAGATATTATAAAAAATGTTAATTTACGCATCAGACCGGAGCCTCTAAAGCCATTTTGCCGAAATATTGAGTGGAGCCATTTTGTTTGGAATGTTTATTAATGTTTATAAATGAAATTTAATCAATATCGTTTGAGCCGATTTTGAGAAAATCGACTTTTTCTCTTTTTGCCCATCAGTAAACTACCTTTAATTTTAGGATTATTTATCCAATTCCAAAAACCCCTCGGGGCAACCCTATGAAACCCTAGATATCAAGTTTTAGCTCAATCGGTAAAATAGATTAGGCTCTAGTTGGAGGTACAGATACACAGACAGACAGAAATTCAAAAACCACTTTTTCGGATTCAGGGAGTCATGAAACGTCAATATTCATCAAATTCTCGAGTTCGATTTTTTTGACGATCACCATACTTTCTCTGCCTGTAAGATAGAGAGAAAGTAAAAAATAATAATGGGGTCTCCACTGACCACATTGGTATTCAGTGAAACAAAATTATTCCGGTAGTAGGAGGGTTAATAATGTAAAACAAACAGACCTAAATAAGCAATACTGCACGTGGCCGCGTTGTTGACCGGTCTCAACGGAGTGTTACCAAACTTCAATATTCTGTCCTGTAACTAAAGACGGCCGTGTCTCTTTCCATTGGGTTTGCCAGTCATTACACTGAACAAGGTTCTAGATCCTCCCATTAGCGCTGAATGTCCTACCCACCCTAATCTACGAAACTTGATTATCCTAACAATGTCTTGTGATGAGTACAGCAGGGGTGGACTGGACTGCCGGAATAGACTCCAGTGGGCCGTTTTGCCACGTATACTTTAAACTAAAATAAATATATTTATACAATTCTAGATTACGTTTTTAATTAAATTTTAATGAAAAGTTCCAGTGATTCTAAGTTTCCAAGAATACATAATTTGTGATAGTGTGTGTGTATGATGGCATTATATTTTAAACCACCCCGTTTGTTTTAATTTGTTTTTTTTTTTTTATTANAACCAATGTAAAATCCATTTCTTGGAGATTCCCACAATTAGCGAGTGTAGGATCATTTCACAAACATTAATTGATCAATAAAGACACCCAGCTATTGTCGTAGATCAATATTTAAAAGCATTTCTTCTTGTGTTAGTATAAAGTAAAAACTCGTCATTGATACTGTAGAGCATAGTTAATATGGATTTGGGATTAGTTTAACTAATAATAAATATACAACTACTTAACCTCACCATTTCAGCTTACACTGAAACACAGCTTCGTGGTAGATATTAATATATGCTAAGCACCATCATATTTGTCGTTCCGGTCAGCTTGGAATCTTCCAGATCATCTCTTAATCACAGGGTATATAACTAATCAATATCTAACCTCATCCACTCCTAAGTATCCTTATATTTTTTGGCTCAAACATTTTAAATCATACGTTCAAAAAATTAAGTTTTAAGACAGAGGAATTTTAGGACCTAGATTCAAGTGATAGTGATGAAGAATAACAATCAAAATAATTGAATAGTGTTTAGAAAGTATGATAGAAGTGTATAGATAAAGGACAAGAGGTCAAGTGGTCAATTGTTAGCACGGTATAAAAATACCTTTTTTTAAAGTTGCTATTGATATAAACCTTTCTTTAATTTTTCTGTCTAAACAACAGGCAAAGATAGATGAAATTTAAACCAAACTGTCATTATCACCGTATTCATATATAGATGATTACAAACAAATTTTGAGTTTAAATACCACAAATTATAGAAATATTTATCAATTTAAACTTCTATTCTTCTAAAGCCAACTTTGTTGATTACTCGCCGAGATTTGTCTGTTCAACTTTAGTGCTAGCTTGTATTTTGACCCGTATTTAACCAGTCATGACCTGAAGTTAGCCGATAATTAACTCTATTTGTCTACATATCTCTCCTTCCCCCTAAAAAAACCCGTTCTCAACCTGTCGCAAGTATTCCCTTACACGTGTCCAAACAGTTCGCGAAACTCATCAATCTACCCGACCATCGCATATAGCGCGCACGCGGTCATTTATAAAGTAGCCGAGTGTATTTATTGTTGTGTTGGCGGCACTGTTGTCTGTCCATTGTTCATTAGGAGTGTTGCGAAGGGGAAGGAGGAGGGATGGGTGACGGTCATACAACCCCCCGCCCCCTCCCTGCCCGACATGGACAAAGCAAGCGATCTTCCATGACACGCAAGGCTATTATTCACTGTGGGACATCGCTGAGATTTAATTTAGTTAGCTGTGAGGACAGGCTTGAACGAGAATTGAATACCATACTATCTTACTAGAAACTTTTCCAAACAAGGTTTGTTTGAAGAATAATCACGTACTATGTTAATGTTATAGGACTAGCACCAAAAGACAATTCATACACACTAAATTAAATCTACTCATAAAAATAAATTTCTCTATTGACTAAATAGTAAAATTGAACTTATTAAATATCTGTTTTAAACGTTAGGTATTCTTCAGAAATACCAACCAGGACTTCTGGTCACCAGATAAAAGGTATAGCACTAACCATGGACATAAATGGAAGTGACTGGCAGGTCAAGGTTGAAATCCAAGCCGAGTGCAATGGAGGGCTTTTTTTCTTTGCGATATGTCAATTAGGTTTACTTATATAGTATTCATTCTAATTCAAGTGCACCTATATTTAACTACCTTACTCACCCCTGCCTATTAAGAAACAAGCCATTAATGAGCATTGTATTAAATAAAAAATTGTCTAAAATGTAAATATTGTTTATAATATTTACACTATTCATTCAACAACAAGAACAAAAAATAATAATGAACAAATTCCCAGTAGTTTTATTACAAATTTTCAGGTTCCCATGGGATGGATACATTAGTTAATTTGATAACACAGCATTGAAGCTTATTTTAATACCTAGATGAAAATATAATTGTATAACGTACTTATAATATATAATGTTATATTTATAGAAACCAAAGTACAGTTTCCACAGTTTAATCTAAATGGTTATGATTAAAAATCCAATGAGTCCATAAGAGCAGTAGTCAGAAATAGCTTTATCTTTTGGGATTTCTGGAAATCATACTTTCTCAGTAAGCTAACGAAGATGAAAAATTAATATATGTATTGTCTTTTTCTAGATTTATATAACAATCCTCAATTGTAGCAATCCATAATTCAAACCTTGTCCTCCTCGATGTAAGGAAGGAATGTCAGTGGTGCACAGTGAGACCATACCTCATCCTTTCCCTGAAAATGTCAATACCATCTCTTCAGTGTCCAAGAATTTTCCAAAACTAATTACTAAAGTCCATAATTTTGACAAAATACTGTAAATAAATGTACTGTAAGATTATATGTTTGTGTTATTTTATTTCAAAACTATCTCCTATTTATAGAGTCTTCCGTACGATGGCATTTGAGTTGTTTTTTTGCAAACACACCACGTGGTTCACATCATAAGATTTTTAATTTCTATTGGCTGCGTGTATGCGGTCAATGACCAATCACATTGAGCATCCTAATTCATAAGTTCATCTGAAAAATATACTTAAACCTCAAATAAAATGTATAAAATGGTAAACGGTAAAACACATTAAGTGAATTTACACAAATGTATTTTGAATTTGAATTTTGTAACGTCCTATATTTTTCTTGAATGGCCTATAGTTTGTAATTCCTTATCCTCCTTTGAGCGAAAGATATTCGGTCACCCTAATGGTGTGGCGTGGCGATACGTGGCGTGGAGGGTTACCAGGATAATCATAGCTAATTAAAAGTGTACCTGTGAATGATTCTATAATTCTACAGAACACTCTTGCGGTCTAAGGATAAGGTGTCAGACCTCTGTACTGGGGGTCCGGGTTTCAATCCTCTGTCCCGGCACAGATTTATTTGAATACCAAACCCTTCATTCACCTTTGACAAGACGTGTAATAATCACAGCTTGTGAATGTGTGGAATGCCAGGCCTCCACCATGGTTCAGATTCCACGTTAAACTGTAGATCTTCTATTTTATCTCACAATCACCCAACCATATCACATTAGTGTAAATGCGTATAACCCGAGTGGGTAGTAAAACGTGGTTTTAATAGTAATAATAATAATTATTATTATAATTATTATTATAATTATTATTATTATTATGCAGAACACTCATTGACCAAGTCAGTATCAACAAAAATTTTATCCAATATGAGGTGTGAAGATCAGAGCGTATGAATGATGAGTTAAATGGGGCACAAAATAGGTGGCATCATATGATGTGTAGGCCTACTATTTAATTAAGCTCCGACTTCTCTGCAAACTCTCCATGACACGACGATGCAAATTAGACACAGACTAGTTAAATAGTTACAATGATTGCCAAAGGTTTATCCGTATGTAATATATAAATCAACAATTTCTTGGTATATCATATTCACAAATTTTAGAAAGGTGTAAATCTCAATCAACAAACACTCGCTTCAGAATAAATTTATGTTACAATACTTGGTTGAATATATACACACAGAGAGTAACTTGTTTTCTCTCTTCTTTTTTTTTACCATAAAACCTTATAAACAAGAATATCTTGTAAATTTATTGTGATACTATAAGCTATACATAAATTAAGTACATTTATAATTTATTTATTTAGTAAAAGTTGTCCTTTAATTGTTTTGTTTTTAATTTGGAGGGAAAAGATTTTCTGAAATAAAATTTTAAAAGTTTTGTATATTTATTTTTTGTTTGATAACCATTCGATATTTTATTATGGGTCCACTATTTTGACTAATCTTTAAAGGGTAAAGATTTAAAATAATTGTCGTTATTATTATTCAACTATATGGCTGGATTAGTAATTTAAGAGCTTAAGCTCCCATATTAAAAGTACTAATTAGAAGTGCAAATAAACTAGTAAAATATAGCTCAAACAAAACAAAATCCGTACTTTTATTAGTAGCTAATCATCGTATATTGCTCATAACAAACAACCCCTCGTGGTTGTGAATAGGCTGGTAAATGTTACAGGCCGTAGGGGTATCAGACCAAAAGAGGGGGAGTGAAAATATGGGGGTGGGGGATGATTACCAAACGAATGGAACGCATATTTATTCAGATAGTTAATTAGTATCCCTTTGAGGACACCTATGAATACAAATTTCATCACATGTTTTATATTGACCGCTATTTATTGTTGTATCAGATCCAAAGAAAATATTAGTTTTGTATCTCATCAGTGGTGTATTCTCTGGGTATGCTAGTCCTGCGCCGCATACCCATGATTATATGAAATAGTTTCTAAATTAAATGTTGTCTGTGCAAACTGTGTAAATAGTGATGTTTAAATTGTGAATAGATACACATGTATAATGTATCTATATATTATTAATTTTTAAACTAATATTTATTCATAATTCAAGAATATTGTGTTTTAAGTAATTATTCCTCCAAAGGGGTATTTTACCCACCGAGCTTATGAAGCTCAGGAACTGCTGCTTGAAAACAACAAGCTAAGCTAG
Organism: Timema douglasi; assembly: GCA_901482245.1. Taxonomy (NCBI): domain Eukaryota; kingdom Metazoa; phylum Arthropoda; class Insecta; order Phasmatodea; family Timematidae; genus Timema; species Timema douglasi. Next base: position 45,493 of record CABEEJ010003907.1, read on the forward strand.
AGAAGTTCTAATGACCTTGACCAATGACTATGGGATTCCAAAACTCCCCCTACCCCTCACCCAAACATTGGACAATGAACTAGGGTGTTTACAACCCAGAGCCTGCTGAATATTTAACGCAAGCAAAACTTTAACCAACTGTTGAACAAATATTCAAGAATCAAAATCACAATGATTATTTATTGGGCTAGTGTAGCTCAAGTAAAATAAAATAAAGTAAATTAACATAATAGATGTGAAATAATCGTATAAATAACAAGCTTTAAACTATGCAACAATTAAATACATATTTGAATATATGTATGCATTCTAGGCACATAGATTGTATCATCATGTATTTGTCCAGCATATTTACCACTGTTTTAGAGTATACAAGGGGGAAGTAAGGGTGCTCATAACTCTTAGCCTTGACATTTTTACTTAAGTCTCAGCTTATTTAGGTATTGGGATGAACTGCAATGTGCTGTGTTTTGATATTTCATTACAATTTGAGTGGATTATAATCAACAGTAGTTTCGAGTTTTGGTGTGTTTTAAGCATAATTCTGGTGTACTTTTATGAAGTCAGAATATGTAATAGGCTGTAAAGGTGGATATTAAAACAAAGATATAAATAAGTAAAAAAAAAGTAGACAAGGGAATTTGGGAGGTGCGAAGTTTTCCACGATAAAATGAGAGTACGAAAAAAAACCATAACTAATTGAGATCCATTGTTCTAAATTAGAGGTACTCATGTTTAAATATTTCCAGGGTAAGTATTTATCTTCTTGGCCAATGGTGGTTAAGAGTCTTTGACCCCCGAAACCTCCCTGCAGCCTTTAGAGTACAGCATACCTATTAATTTTCTCAGAATACGCTACTGTATCTCATAGGTTATACTAAATTATAACTTTTAAAATAATTAGTTTTATTAGGATTGATATACTAATATAATGTAATTAGATGTACTTTCATTAATTTTGTTTAAATAACAACATTGGAATAACTCAGGATGCTTTAAATACTGAATATGTATAACTAAACATAGTTTATTTAGTGTATATTATAAATATATTATATAAACACCCATACTTTAAAGGCACGACAAAGCTGTTTATTTAACTTTATCATTACTCTAGAACAATGAGCTTCAACTCACGGTCCACGGGCCACTTAAAGCCCGCAATAACATTATTGGTGGCCTACTTGCTTATAGACAATATAAAATTATTTGAAGAGAAAATATGAAAAATACATATATATATGTATTATATAATCAAATAATAGAATCTATAAGTACTTTATTTACGTATTAACGCTATTTTATAAAAGAGTTTGTGCTTTTTACGTGAAGAAAAGTATTGCGTTTTTTTAAACTTTTTATACAAATGGACTTTGAAAGGCAAATTACATCTCTGGTAGACAAGACAAATCGCGCTACCTTCTGCAAATAAACATCTTGAAATATATATTTAATAATACACAAGATAAATCCTAAATTTCACCCGTTGGAGAGAGGCCCAATCCATAGTGTGAGTATATGTAAATAAAAACGAGCTAATACTTATATTTTAATATGTATTCAATCCTAATACTGTAGGTATAGTAATGAAGCCCACGAGGCCAAAAGAGACAGAAACATAAAAGAATGAGGACACTTGCTCTAGAAGATCAGTAAAGACTTTTAAATTAATATTAATCCCATAGACAAGTAAGGCGTGCGAAAATATCAAATGGCAAAAAAATAAATAATTAGAATCAGGCTTAAAATAAAAATACTGACATATTATATAAATTAAGAGGGAATATTACACAATGGTTATAATTTTATTTTGAGTAGTAGTAGTAGTAGTAGTAGTAGAATGAATTTTCATGTAAATAAGAGTGAATTGGTCTATACAACACATGTGAAAAATAAGACACGAGGGGGAAAACATCAGGAAGAGAGCAACTTAATAAAGTGGAAAGAGAGGGATCCAAGCGGAGGCCTCTTAAAAAAAGTGTCAGAATTTGGTCTGGAGTAAAGATGTCCTTCAGAAGTCCAACGAGTGATGTACAGGGTGTACTTGTTCCAATATTGTGGTATGCATCAGAAACCTGGGTAATGAAGGAAAGGGATACGAACAAGATACAAGAATGAGAGATTAGTAGTAGGCTGGGAGTTACAGGGAGGTACAGGGTGAGAAATGAAAAGCGTGGAGGAGGAACCCCTGAAGGATAGGATAAAGAAGGTAATATTGAGGTGGTATGAACATGTGAATAGGATGGAAGAGGTGAAGTTTACAAGAAGGATGTTAGAAACGGAGATGGAGGGCAGAAAGCCAAGAGGAAGACCCAGGGACGGGTGGATAAAGGGATTGTGGAGAGACGAGGAATGGATTGTACTAGCGTGGAGAATGAAAGGTTGTGGGAAGGACAGAAGTAAATGTAGAGGCTTATATTCGAGACAGACATTGCTAGTGGCTGAAATCTGTGTATGATGATGATTATTTTATTGTGTGTGTGAAACTGAAAATTGTTATTTAATTTTATTTAAGATTTATAGAGAGGAACTCCTTAATTTAGGATAGGCTACTAAGTAGAAAATTAAAGAAAATTCAAAATAAATAATAAACTTTTGTTTACTTTTGTTTAATAAAAAATATAATATAGCTTTAAAAGACAAGAGTGAAGGGGATACTTATTTCTAGGATATAGGGGAGACCGGGGCTGATTGTCACATGGGTTGGTTGTCACAAAGTCTATTGCTCGGCTGCTAGACGGCACACGTGTTCCGTCTATATAGTATAGTTAGCTGCCATATTTCTTGGTTAGTTGCTGTTGGTGGCACGAGAGTGTTGTCAGTTGTTCGTCCGCTACAGATACTTTTTCACAAATTCAGTCGGCGAGTAAACTTTTTTGACCCTAATTTTTATTTTTTTATATTTGTCAGAGTTTACTTCTCTTGCGACATTTAACACGGTTTGAACGCACATATTTATGCAAAGATTGCGGTGTTGATTTTTAAGTCAAGATGTTGTGTTTAGTCTCCACGAATTATTTTACACAAAATGGTGGGATGGGGCAAGTTGTCTCAATTAGACGGGGGCTGATTGTCTCATGTGACAACCAACCCCATCGAAGTTCCGTGTTTTATCCTTACAGATTCTGGCACATGGAAAATGCTTCGGGCTTTCAAGAAAAAAACTAAGCGTGGTGAAACCCTTCCTGGTGTTATATTAAGAGCAGTGAGATGTGTTTTTCGAAACCACAAATCTATCAGACAAGCTGCAAACGAATTTCACATTAACTATCGAACCCTTGCTCGATACTGCAAAAATATATCCCCAAGTGAATTAAATGACGACCAATGGACTGTCCCATCAATACCTGTTGGTTTTCAAAAAAATCGTCAGGTGTTCAGTGAATTACAGGAAAAGGAGTTTGTAGCCTATGTAATTCAAGCTTAAGACATTTACTTCGGGCTATCTCCTAAAGGAGTAAGACATCTTGCTTATGAAGTTGCTGTAGCTAATGAAATTAAAATGCCGCAATCATGGACTGAAAAAAAAATTGCGGGGGTCGATTGGTTTTCTAGTTTTTTGAAGCGAAACCCAACATTGTCCATTAGAAAACCTGAGGCAACCAGTTTGGCTAGAGCTTCTAGTTTTAATAAAACGAATGTGGATTCATTTTTCAACAACTTGACTGAAGTAATGACGTGACATAAGTTCCAGGCCCATGAAATATGGAATATGGATGAGACTGGCGTGACTACAGTCCAAACTCCTGACAAAGTGGTAGCTCGGCGAGGAATTAGGCAAATTGGCAGTATCGTGTCAGCTGAGAGAGGTTCTCTTGTGACGATGGTGTGTGCTGTATCCGCAATTGGTAATCATATCCCACCTTTTTTTATATTTCCACGGGTTAACTATAGAGACCATTTTGTTATAAATGGCCCAGTTGGTTCGCAGGGTGCAGCAAATCCCTCAGGATGGATGCAAGAAATCCATTTTTTGGAATTTCTTAAGCATTTCCATAACCACACAAAAAGCACATGTGCGAAACCAGTGTTGTTAGTGTTAGACAATCACGGGTCCCACCTTAGTGTTGCTGATCTAAATTATGCCAAAGAAAATGGGATTGTGATGCTTTCTTTTCCACCTCATTGTAGTCATAAATTGCAGCCGTTAGACCACTCTGTTTTTGGACCACTGAAGAAATTTATGAATTCAGCTTGTGACAGTTGGATGCTTTATAATTCGGGAAAGACTATGGCAATTTATGATATTCCCACAGTGGTATCCCGGGCCTACCCACTTGCAATGACGTCAAATAACATTTGTGCTGGTTTCAAAATCGCAGGCATATTTCCATCCAATCGGGAAATTTTTACCGAATCCGATTTCGCGCCAAGTTTTGTCACCGATAGGCCTCAGCCTGAAGACCAAAATATCGATGGCAGTATCTCGGGTCCAGCTGCATCATACTGCCACACCAGTGAAGTTATTTTTCCAGAGAGACAGGCCAACCCTCCAGAAAGTCCTCAACAAGATCTCCAAGATCCCTCTAGCAGTGGCAGGCCTATGAATCCGGCTCTACACATTCCTCCCGACACAATTCGTCCATTTCCTAAGGAAGGTGCATGGAAAACTACCCATAACAATGCCCGTAAAATACATACGTCAATCTTAACAGATACACCAGTGAAAAAAATCTTAGAAGACCAACAAAAAACCAGGGAAGAGAAAAAAAATAAGAAAGCAACGTTATGCAAAAGGCAATTATTTAAGAACAAATAAGACTATAAGTTTAAAAGAAAAATAAGGAAGGACAGTAAAAAGGATAGCTGTGACAGTAAAGACGAAGAAGAGTGCTTCTGTCTTGTTTGCGTAAAACACTTTTCTAACAGCAAGCCGAAAGAAACGTGGGTCTAGTGTATTGAATGCAAGGGTTGGTCTCATGAGAAGTGCACCGCGGGAAATCGTGTTTACACTTGCCATAACTGTTGGCATGTCAGATGTAAGTGATGATTAGTTGAGAATCTAGAAACAATATTTGTGTGTAGGCCCTAAACCTAACAATTTTAAGTAACAGTTGTTAAAAATAACATTTATTTTATTTCTTTATGCTGATGCAAGCTTCATTTAAGTTTATTCTTATGAGGGTGCATCAATATAAGGTCACAGTAGATTATATATTTGCTGGTACTATATTAGACAATTACGTATATAACATTATATTATCTAAGTATAAGCCTACGTGAGTTATGTAGTTTTGGTGGAGAATTTTCTTTTATCTTGTATTGTAGGGATTTGATTTTTAATATGACCTAGAATTTTGATATTTTAGGGCATAATACTGTAACAGTTTTTGTAATAAAATGTGTTTTTCTCACGTGACACTGCAACAATTTAACATACAATTTAATAAATCCTTTCCTTATTTTAGGGTAATGAAAGGGATTATAGTAGTCAGTGCGGTATTATAAAAGGTCGTAGTTGTAGCGAGTGTTTGTAAAATGCAATTTTATGCATTTTAAAGAGCTGGGACAACCAACCCCGATGCTTGAGACAACCATCCCCGGAGTGGGGTAAGTTGTCACACTCTGCAAAAAAAATTTGGACTCAAATTTCATGAATTTATAATTAATCTAGAACAACAATATTTTTTACTAAGCTGCCCAAAACTTCCAATTTTCTAATACAGTTAAGAAAACTGAGCTAAAACTTACCATAAAAATTTAAAAAATTGAGATAGAAAAAGTGTGACAACCATCCCCGGTCTCCCCTACGTGATTTAAACAATTTAGTAAAATTATGAATACATAAATATATTTTTAAACTAAGACAAATATCTACCATTGTTTTCAAAAATGCATCTTTAATTATCCCTCTCAACTCTAAATAAAGAAAAACAGTTAAGTTATTAAATGTAATCTTTTTATTCGTAAATATGTGTCGTAATAAGAATAATACCATTAAAATAAATTATTCCCCACTTGGTCAAACAGTATTAATTAATACAACATTTAAATTACACTACTCATTTTTAAATGTTGGCACTTGATCATTGTTCATAATGTTAGAACGTGAAAAGTTTAGGCACTTGAATGTAAAAAACTATATTATCTAATATTTATTAAATATTTATAAAAATGATATTCCACAAAAAAGAATATCATTAATGGTTCACTGACTTTATTTAGTAATAAAACGGTGTCTAAAAATAATATTTAAAAACATGCTAGCTCTAAAAGGTAGAAACATTGAAAAAAATTAGTTTATGTAAAATAATTTTCCTTCGTGTTGGATACAAGTGGCTAAGCAATTGGCATTGTTTGTGTGTGCCAAGTTACTTCATTGTCATGACACAAGAAAATTTGCATGCAAATAACTCATTATCCTCCACCGACATCCTGTATGGAACTGTATATATAAATTTCATCCCGAGGCTACCATGTAGGGGGTAATTTATTACAAGGTTTCAAAGTGTTGAAAGGTAGGACAGCTCTGGCTTTCACTTTATAACTATTCAAAATGCATAGATAAAGATAAATTCAGATTTTAATCATTTAAATCAACAACTATTATTTCTTATTTTACAACACTTGAAATAACCATGTAGAAAGTGTAAAGGGATGACACCTGATTTTTTCACACCTGCATACCGTATTTTATCAGGAGGAAAACTGAACAAGACCTAGGGGGGAACCCCGGACCCCAGCACAGAAGTCTGACACCTTACCCCAAGATCACCAGGTCACCTTATTCTTAAATTAAGGATATATTAAGGTGATATATATCACGCTAGCTATGCTAACATATTTAAACACTATGTTGTCCAATTGTTGATTACAAATATTCCTGGTTGTATCTCTTTAAACGTTTATTTATCCACCCACAATTCTATAAACATAATTACAAAAGTATTAACTAACCCTACACTTACTCGCTCATGTTAGTATTCATTGTTATGGAAATGTCAGAGTTCAAATCTTGACCGTGTGTAAAGGGGGTGATTTTTTATTTCATGAGATTATATCTAGCCTTTTCTAATAATGAAAATTGGGTGTATATATATATATATATATATATATATACATATACATATGTGTGTGTGTAATTACATATGTGTGTGTGTGTGTATAATTACATATTAATACTCACCACATTAGAAAAATTAATACATTTTTGGTATAACACAAACGGTTAGTAAAAAGTTGTGGCAAAATTTAGAATATACCGTTTCAGGTCACCCACTTATTCTAAACATGAAAATATACACCTACTTTAAAGATATATGTTGGTAAATACTTGTAATAATATCGAATTAAATTTAGAGTTACATATTTGACGAGTATACCTGACAGAAAAACGTGAGGCATTTGGTTTTTGTTAGTTACCTTGCCTAAAAATAATTATATACTAATTTAACAGAAGACATAATATTTTTTCTTCTTTGTATGGACTGTCATTGGTCACTGATCCTTGTAGCTCAAGTTGTGCTACTATTAACTGCTCAATATACCTTTTAGAACATGGTCTAAATTAAAATCTTGCTCTGTCCAATCTCAATTTGCAATAGTTCACGTTTAGTGATTTTTGTAAAAAGATAATTCTCCAGATTTTACTTAATACTATGACATCGGAAACTCATATTAATAGCATCCATACACTCACCATTTATCTAAAATATTATATAAGATTAAAGTAGGGTTTATACTACAAGTGGCCCACGGAAAACTAGCCTGCCTCCTATATCCAGCAGGCGCCTCACTTTGAATTGGAGGAGGTCAATCCCACTCCACACACATTGTGACATGAAGAATGAGCAAGTGAACTGCTTGTCTAAAGTTTTATTGATTCATTCTTAGTGTCACAATATGGGTGGAGAGCGATTGACCTCCTCCAATTCAGAGTGAGGCGCCTGTTGGATATAGGAGGTGGGCTACTTTTTCGTGGGCCACCCTGTATCATGCCTATTACATACGTTATTTAATTTATCCCAACGTTGAAATTTTGTATCTAACTATTAATTTGTGACAATAATATTTTCCCCTATTAACACTTAACAACAAATATTCTTATATACACTCTAATTTCATAGGGAAAACCTTAGTTGAAAGTTTAAATTATAATTAATCTACTTAAACATTTATTTAAAAGCCATACCATGTGATTTGAAACTGTCACTTTTGATAGCTATCATTATCTGGAGAAACCTTTATTTCGTGGTAAACTATTTTATGAATTCCTACTCGTAGCATAAAATGGTCATCAACACATTTTTAAAGCTGACAGTAGCATTTTTAATACTATTTATGGTACATGCATGAGAATATATAAAGGAAATTAAATATGTTAACGAAATTGTCTATTGGACATATTACATTTGAGATATGATTAATTTTGTTAATTTTAATTTAATCTTACAATAAAAAGAATTAAAAAACTCCAGAAAATTAATTTCCCTCAACCGGATAATGTTGGTAGATTATATATACCTTGAATCGGAAAGTATAATGGCCATATTAAAACATAAAGTAAACATTTAATTATTCGGAATAAGAATGAGACTATTTTCGTTGCTAGAAAATAAACACATTTTTAATATTATTTAATAGTATACTTGGTATATATATATATTAGTCATAACCCTTCTATTTGTGGCACCATAAGTTTTAATTATTTAAATAAGAGTTGATTTAATAGAATTATAACATCAAACGAATAAACTATATATCTAAACTCAATTTGTTTCTATAATTAAAACAATTTATTTGGTTGATCACAGATCAAGGTGTATAAAAATACCTATAAAAATACCGGTATAATAATAAAATATTTTCAATATTGATAGCAAATAATACCGTTTTTCAAAAGTTTTTTGTTATGTAAAGTTGTGTGTTTAAGCATACTTTCCCAAACACTTAATTTAAAAGCATAGTAAACTCGGTATTTTAACTAAAAATTAGAAATCCTTTGTTTAACGTATTTTTTATTTTGTTATAAAAAAGTCAGAAGGAAAGCGAGATGAAAACTGACAAAAGGAAAAACGAACCGGAAGTAAAATATAGCACAGTCGAAATACCTTTCAATCAACACTTGACAAAACTTCAGTTAAGAACAGACGATTCATATTCAGGGAAAACAGGGGTACAGATGCGATAGGATATAAGGGAGGGGGGATTAGAGGGATGATGAAGAAGACGAGAGGGTCAAATAGGGAAGGGTAAAAGTTGTACAAACTTCCCTTGGGGTTCATCCATCATGCGGGCCCCGCTTCTGATGTTTCTTCTGATTAACTTCGAAGAGTCGAAACAAATTGAACTCCAAAAATGTTGCTTCGGGAATTCGTAGTAAGATATGAACGGAAGCGTGGAGTAAGAAGTTAAGAGGCAAGTCTTCTCCAGTAAAGTCCATATTTTTTTTTATTTCAACTCAAGTAAGTTAATTTCTGTATCTTTAACAGACATATATACTTCCTTTTTATCGTCTCATTTATAGAAAACTTTATTTTTCTGTAAAATATATGAGATCAGGTTTTAAGATTTTTTATGACATGCTGAATACAACAATTCCGTAGCCTACAAACTAAAAATACCTAGCCATCAATCCTTGGGTTTTATTAAGTTGGACTTACTTATTAATTATTAATAGTATGCAACTATGTGAAATAAAATGGGAATTGGGAAACTAGATCACGTATTTTAGTTTATTATGTATTTTTTGTGTTAATAAAATAGTACTATTTTTATATCTACATTTGTATGAACTTATTAAGTGTTCCTTCCATAATCGCAACAATTTTGAGGTTTCTGGTTTATAAAGAAATAGGAAAAACCTTTTTAATGAATAAAAATAGTATATACATACATACATACATAAATACATACATACGTACATACATACGTACATACATGCGTACATACATGCGTACATACATGCGTGCATACATGCGTACATACGTACGTACGTACATACATACATACATACATACATACATACATACATACATACATACATACATACATACATACATACATAACTAATCCCACCATTTCCTTGCAGGATAGGCAAGAAACTGTAAATTTTGCTTAAAAACACTTTATAGCAAAACTGCGTATGATTGTGAGATTGGACAAGTTTTATTTTCTTTTGCAAAATTAGGTTTCCAAACTTTTGGAACAACCTTAAAATTTAATGTTTAATCCTAAAACAATTGAATACCAATTCATACATTGTTTTAAGGTTTTCACTTTTTCCAAATCAAGGCCATTTACAAAAGTGAAAATTTCTTTAGCACACTACTTTTAATATAAACCAAATCCAGGACTAATAATGGCTACCACTTGCCATTATTACGCTTAAGAATATAAATCCCGATTGTTTCTATCAAAATAAAACAAGTATAGACATCACTTTAAAAACCAGATAAGTTCAAAAATAAAAAACTTAAATACAAAAATGTATTTTGTAAAGAACTTGTTATAACCATATTTAAATATTCTGACAACTCTTAAGACCAAAACAAACAATTTATAGCACGTTTAAAGTATATTTTAACCGCTAAATATTATTTATATCGTCCTGTAAAATTTTATTCAGTGGACTGGTTCATTTTTGCAAATAGATGCCTATTATATACATTTCAGCGTCTTACATTCTACATGGATATCATTTATGTGTGCTAATCTCACTTAACTACTGATATTATTGAATAATAGTAAGTAATAGCAGTAACTTAACATAATGTTCAATTTCTTTAATTATAATAAATTAATAATACTATAAGTTTGTATCTGCACGTTAATCACAATAATATTACGATATGTGGGTACAATAATTAACATGACGTTTACACATAAATAATTTTAATTAGTTAATACATACAATAAAACCACATCTTCAAATTTTAAATCGACAAAAATTTAAGAAATATAAAATTTTGAACTTGTAAACAAATAATAAAACATTCAATAACTATACGAAATTTGATAAAATCGAGGATTTTTCATCAAACAAAAGATTACTTTTTCAGTGCATAATATATCAAGCTTTACCCTTGCAAATCAAAACCTAGGTTAAATAATAGATTGTTTGTTTGAGTGGGTCTTCTATTTAAATAAATATTAATAGTTTCTAAAAGTGCTTCTTCCATTTTATTTACTTCATTTAAATAATAGTCAATTATTATAAGCAGAATGAATCTTAAGCTACTAATACCCATACGTTTGTGTCCCTGGAAAATTAAACAAAAATATGGATATGTATGTATACATTCAAAACATATTATAAAGTAACATTAATACTATGGAAAAAAGGTAACGCTAAAGCTATAGAAATTTATACTATATCTCGACTCCTCTAAGAGAGAAGTATTATGATGGGCAAACAAATTAAACTTAAGATTTTGATAAATTTTAACGTTTCATGACCCTTTATACCGAAAATGTGGTTTTCACGATGTCATCTGTTTATTTGTCTGTCTGTCTGTCTGTCTGTCCATCTGTCGTCTGTCTGTATCTCAGACTAGAACGGAAACTATTTTACCGATTGGGCTAAAACTTAGTATCTAGCGTTCCTAACATAAAGTTCCCCCCGAAGGATTTTTGGAAATAGAAAACTAGCTCTAAAATTAAATATAGTTTACTGAGGAGCATAAAGAGATTAAATCAATTTTCTCAAAATCCGCTTCAAAGATTTTTATTAAAATATTTTTTATATGAATCATTTAACATTAAATACAAAGGCTCCTTCTATCTTTTTCCCGTGAACATGAATGTAAGGATTCTTTACATTAACAGATATTTTCAAATTTGTTCATGATTATATCCACAACTATTTGTGATACGAAATAATAATTTATCATTGTATAGGCGTAGTAATACTAAATATAAAACTCTTTTTTTAAATATATTTTTAAAAAATTCTAGTTTCTGTAGGCCAATATTTAGATTTTTTAGACAAGTTTTCGGAAATTAAATGGATTTTTATTCACTTTGATAGACAAAGATGCTCCTCTTTTCTCAAAGTGTATTTAACAGTGTAAGGTAGGTAAGCCAAATAACGCCCCCCTTAACTCTAGATAATTTTATTGGCTCTAATTATTATGGTAGAATATTATGAAAGTCGTAAATATTCACCCCACGGCATATGAAACTATTGTTATAGGGTAATATTTTTTTCTGATTATTTTGAGTTGAAAATTTGAAAAATAATAAAACATGTCTAGTGGGCGATCTTTGGAACACATGTTCCAAATAACGCCCATGCTTTGGTGTGAAAAAAAAATGCAATGTTTATCATTTTTCTATGGTAAATTTATTTTAATAACACAATATTTGATACTTTACATGACATAACCTGACTTTTTAGCCATTTTAGTCCAAACTAATGTTAAATAAACATACAAAAAAACGTTTACCTACACACTAAGAAAATAAAAAATAATAAATGGCAAAGAACAAAACGAATCTTGAGTAGAAACATAAATAGAAACAAAGTTAAATTTATAGCCTAAGAAGTTATCAAAATTATGTATAAGAAACTTTCAATTGAATTAACTTAAGATAAATCGTACTTTTCTAAGACTATAAAATGTATCTAACTTAAGATAAATCACTCTAACTTATTGTTAAAAATCAATTGAAATAAAAAATGCAAACTTGTGAAAAAAAAGAGGATATTTTGTTCTACTCATTTGGTCTAAATTTCACATTCAGGACAAAGAAAACGTGATCTTTTGTCCTTAGAAGTAAGTCCAACACATTCTTCATGAACATATTTCAAACACTGTACACACAGTATCATGTCAGCAACACGATCTTCTCTGCATAAATAACAGAACCAGCTATCTTTTTCTTTCCTAACAGTCTGTGTCAAACCACTCGGTCCAGCTTCAAGAAGATCTTTCACTAAAGGTGGCTGGTGTCTTCTTCCCTTATCTTTCTTAACACCCAAATCTTCACGAGTAATGCCAACTTTATTCTTCTTTAAGTTCTTTTTTTTTCCCTCTTCCTGTTCTTGAAATAATGTTTTTGTTACCTCAATAGCTTGGTAATTAAGGGATTTCCTTCGTTTGTTTGTATTTTTTTTCTTTACTTTAGGAGTGTAAAGAATGTCTTTAAATGAAGTCTCTAATACGTCTTCGTTATCACTAGATTCATCATGAAGTGAAAAGCTATCACTTGTTGTGGAGCTTGAGTCAAGTGAATCCTTGTGTTTTGACACTCTTTTCCGAGATACGGCCTTGTCTTGAATTAGCTGTGAGATAGATGGTTGTGCAGACTGGGATTGTAAGGGGGTTTCTTCAACCACTTCTCTTCTAGTGAGTTGGGAAGGAGCAAAGGCCATCTCAGGGATAGCATTAGGGTCAAATGGATATATCCCAGTTGTGCGAAATCCAGCTGATACATTAGCTGGCGTAGTAGCCCTGGGCCAAACTTTACTAAATATCTTCCCAAATATTCTTTTGTTTACTGTGCGGTCTTCGGTAGCTTTCATTGTTGACCAATACAGCATAACTTCATCGTCCCAGAATGCTTCAAAAGGGGAAAACACTGATTTGTCCATCGGCTGCAACTCATGCGTTGTGTTGCTAGGCAAACAGAAGAGAGTAATTCCCTGCGTTTCGGCTGCTTCTACAATACCTACGTCTAAATGCGATGATGCACCGTCAAAGATAAGCAGCACATTACCATGTGGTTTGAATTTTGAAAAATGCATAACCCACTTGATGAACGTTGATGTGGTCATTGACCCCTTTTCAGTCATCGCAACCTCTGTGCCAGGTGGAAGGCTATCTTTCCATTCAGGCTTTAATCTCTTCCCTTTAAAAAGGATCATAGGTGGTATGACTTGACCCAATGCGTTCCCACACGAGACAATAGACACGTTTTCACCATGCTCAGGCCCTACTAGATGTACTCTTTTTTCTCCTTTCCTGGCAAAGATTGTTTGTTGTTTATGAAGAGAAAGTCTGCAGCCTTTCTCGTCCATATTGTAGATAAGCTGTGGTTTGTCGAAAATTTCCAATCGGGTCATTACCTCCTTCAACTTATCAAAATAGTCATTGACAATAACTTTATTTAGCTTAGCAGCCCTACCCGGGTTCATGCTTTGAGCCTTTCTTTGTGTAACATTCGGATGGCGTTGTAAAAACAGCTTTAGCCATTTCCGACCAGCCAACCCACTTAATTTGCTGAAAGGGTTTTCAATATTATTTTTATCACAAAAGGTGTACACTGAGCGTCGAATTACTTTGCCAGTTATTGGCATGCCTATCTCCGCTAGTCTAAAAATCCTGTTGCAGAGATCGTTTTCTTGAACAGGAGTCAAATAGGATGATCTTCCTAACTTTTTTATAGTTTTTCCAGAACTTACATGGCAACGCAATGTCCATCGCGGAATTTTGAATCGCAATGCTGCTGATCTTACAGGCATTCCGTCAGCTATGGCCTTCATCGCATCCTGCAATTGCTTTTCAGTCCAAAGTGCCCTTCTTTTCTTCGTCTGGTCCATCTTAAAAAATAAAGTGTTTTTGTATTTTGAAGAAACAGTGTTACATAAAACATAACAATACAATTTTTAAAAAACAAATATTATATTAGAGTTTAGATAATATTTAGCTTACCTTTAATTTGATATCCCACATGCAATTTTCCTTTTTTATAATCTCTCACCCCAACCCTCATTTTAAATTATGATTTAAAAAAAATACAATAATTATTCGATTTTGGATAAAAATTAACTTTAATCAGATACCAACATGGAATTTTTTTGGTCAATATTGGCCCCCTTTCTCGCCCTCCGAACCCGTCATTATTTACTGTTTTAAAAAACAAATAGCATAACCATGTTTGTATAAAAATTAACTTTACTAAAAACTTAAGTAATAGGAAAAATATTTAAGGAAATTGAAGTTCCAAATAACGCCCATGGCATTATATGGGTCATCAGTTGTGGGCATTATTTGGAGCTCCTAGTTCACCCACGTTTTAATTCATTGTCTTACTAAAATATACCTAAATGCATGTTAGAATGGAAATATCAATGACGTATCTCATTCTACACATTATAAGCTGTAGAATGACATTTAATATGTTCATGTAAATTAAGTTATCAAAGAACCTGGAAGAAAAATCAAATTACCTCTAAATATTAGCAGCGTCCGTCTTGCTCGCCTCTCTCTGTTCTACTAAAACAAACATGGTTGAATCGGTGAGTCCAGTGAATGTGGTTCTTGCCCTAACCGTTAGAGGCCAGGAGCATTCAGGATCATAACTAATCTTGTAAAATTTTCGATGTTTGTTGTATAAAATGACGGATGGGCGTTATTTGGAGACCTGGCGTTATTTGGCTTACCTACCTTATACTATTTCATTTAGGCTCTTTGAAGGATGGTTTCTGCAATAATTTATATTATTTCGATCGAATATTTTTACGAGTTTTTGGTTAATCTTTCTATTTTAAGATCAAAGATATATAAAGTTTGCATGGTCAGTGTACCATTTATTTTCTACTTCATTGAGCGAAAGAAAATCATTCATAATCAAGTAATTTTATAAAAAATATTCATTTTCAAGAACGTTGTCAAATTTAATAAAGTCATTTTTGTAACATTAACTAATAAGACAATACAATATTAATGTAATATTTGGGAAATATATCTTCCGGTTAAAACCCTGAATTTTATTTTTAGCGATACTAAGGAAACAGAGAACAACTAGATTAAGGAGTAATCAGTCAAAAAGATTTTATAAGAAAATACTAACCCCACATACCCCATCTACCAGTGAATTTATATCCTATATGGAATAAGTTTTGTAAATGTTCCTTAGAATTGGGTGTCTTCTTAGCTTAGTTTGTAAGTTGAGTATGTATATAATCAATTAGTTCAGAAAATTCACACAAATAAATTGATATAACTATATTATGCAAGTAGATTGATATCCCACTTTTGATGTGTAAATGCTTCAATAATAAGCTCAAAAACATCTGTGGGCCACGGGAAAAGGCATTAGTCTTGTTTGGTCTGGTTTGCCAGTGATAGATATGTATAGTGTCGGCCGGGTAGCCCACTTCCCCCCGTCCGCTCCCCACACAAATACTTTTATTATTCTATATGAAGAGTGAAAGGGAAAAAGGAGGATGTCACATTTCACACATTTTCTAGGATATCAATGTTTATATCTCAAACCTCACAAGGCTCCATCAAATATTTATATTTTTAATTAATTCAAATAAGACAGATAACATTTTTGACCATAACCTTAAGTGCATTAGAAAAGTATCATGATTGTCTAACATATATCAGCACTAGCTCAATTTGATTTGGAATTCAATTTTATTATTACCCCCTTATCTCCTTAGCAAGATTTTGTGTCCCAAGAGATATGCATGTCATTACACAAATATGGCTAGAATATATGAACTATAATTTAAAATATAATTATATGTCCACGTATACACAGATAAAGGGTGGAAAAAACATTTAAGAAAAAAGAAAATCTCAACTCATCAGATCAGCTTAGGTGCCCGCATGTTAAACAGTGCTACTCTTTCAGTAGACTAGACTGCCGATGACGGGGATATTGAGGTTCGAATAACGGTCGGGCGTACTTAGGGGAGGGGGGTGTTTAAAAAATGTTTCACTCTATATTTGCGCAAATGTGGGTACGATTACTAGAAATATATATATATATATATATCCTAATCCCTTAAACAATTAGCGTAATTAGTGCATATACTTCATTCACGGTAGGAGTTTACCTCTGAAAGGTCTTTTTTCCTACCAATATCCTACTATATAATAGATTTCTGGTAAGGGAAAAAGGCCTTTCAGAGGTAAACTCCTACCGTGAACGAACTTTAAGCATATAACCCTAATGGATAGTAAGACGTGGTGGTAAAAAATTAAAACTCAACTTTACCAGGTCAGGATTTGAACTTTGACCTTTTCATCATTGGAAAAACTAGAACAGACCATATGAGTGAGGCATGTCAAATTCACGCACACGTCATATGGACTTTATTTCTACCCCATTAAAAATAAAAACTCACGCAGATAGTCTATATGAGTACTAAGCCACGGTAAAACACGAAAAGAAATTGTTTGGTTTTTTTATTGAGAAAATTTTGTAGCTCATGACCAAAACAAAGAGCATTAATATTTTTGTACAGACTTTAATAATGATATCTGCCTTGAGTAAAAAAAAAAAAAGTTCAAACGAATCTGCTAAAACAACCAGAAAACGTAATATTAAAGAAATATTTTCGTAAATGACTGAAACATCCAAGAAGTGTCTAGTTTGCTCCCCGGGAGGGTGGTTAGGGTGGAAGGGGATGTGGTGTAGTAGGGGATAGTAATGCCTTAATATAGGAGTGTTGCGTGGCTCCACCCATACGATACGACCAAGCAGCCCAGACTTGGGGGGGCCTCATAATGGACCACGATAGCAACCATAAAAACGCGAGTGGAGGCGTTTTAATATCAGTCTCATTCTCACTCTCTCTCTCTCTCTTTCACTTTCTACTGTGGTTCCTGTTATTGTGGTCCATGTTTCAACGGAAGGAATGCAACTGGTGGTGGACGACCCCTAGTCTTCGGTTTTTGTCATCTGTTGGTGGTGTTGTTGTTGTTGTTGGTCAGAACATGAAAAAAACACAAGAGCAGACAAGAACATAATGTTGTGTGTTTTTTTTGTGTGTGTTTGTGTCTGCATTCTTGTAATAGTGATAAAAATATTTACACTGTCGTTTCTCTCGTGGGGCTCATTTTGTTTTTGTTAGTGTTCATTAATATAAACATTTCTTCTTATTTATTATATTAATATTACTTTACTAATATACTGTAATTATGAGGGTTTACTTATGCTATGACTACGCTCACTACGGAATCTAAAATAGTTTTATATATATATATAGTTTCATAAGGATCTAATTATACATTTATAATATAGATTTTAGATTTTCAATATTTTATAATATTTACATAGACTAAGACAATAAATTATTTTGTGCAGCTCGTTTTACTACTCTTGCGAATGTATACATTGATGTATTGATGCAGTAAAAATAAGTTGGGTGTAAATTATATGGGGGTTATCATAGTTTGCGTCATCTGGCTCCGTTGTGAAGGGATCAGTGCACCTCGCCACGAACCCCGGTGTCCCGGGTACAATTTCCAGCATGTACTTTGGGCAGAGGTGGCTTGTAGCTAAAATTATTGGGGGTTCTGTTCCAGAAAATTTTTAGCCTTTGTTTTGAAATTGTGTAAAAGGAATAAAACATGTATAAAGAGAAAATTTATTCAGTAACTTGATAAAATCTTAATAAAAAAAATAAAAAAATATTTACTTAATTTAACTTAAATTGTTACAGTTCAAGCTTGATCTGTTCATTTAAAAATGAAATCCATTCTTGTTGTTTTAATTTTCGCAAAAGGTCAATAATTTTCTCCTTGATCTCTGGATAAAAACTGAGAAAAATTTTCTGCATTGAAAGTACTGCAAGCGCATTTAGTCTTTCTGTAAAATAAAAGAACCGAAAAAAAATCAAATAGAATAGCTGGAAGCAGAATAATAATCTAATGTTACACTCTTCTACACTTTATCACATTCAAGAATATGGTACACGGTTTTTAAGTACAACACAGGCAGAGAAAAAAAAACTTCCTTCCTTCATCACACCAGAGCCGGAACTGCGAGAGCAACAGTGCTATCTCTACCTGGCCGTCCCGCATTCCTCCCCACTCTCTTCCTATATGCGCATGAGCACAACAGTCAATTATCACGTCGCTGGCACTGTGAAGCTTACAGTTCCATACAAAGATTTTGTCATCTTCTTTTCATAAACTAGAGGATGCTACTGAAGTAATGACATTAAGCTTAATGAATATATATTGTACTACAAAAATAAAGAAAGAAGTAAAGAAAAAAGGAAACATTATATTAAATGTTATCGATAATTTCAAGAGGAAATAGGGGGTGCTGCAGTTCCGCAGTGCCTATACTTGAGCCGCCACTAACCTTGGGTATATTTCTCTTAAGAAAAATTATCCCAATGGTCACCATTATTTGGTAAATTTGTCTTAAGTTAGGTGTAAGAAC
Organism: Timema douglasi; assembly: GCA_901482245.1. Classification (NCBI taxonomy): domain Eukaryota; kingdom Metazoa; phylum Arthropoda; class Insecta; order Phasmatodea; family Timematidae; genus Timema; species Timema douglasi. Next base: position 64,564 of record CABEEJ010003907.1, read on the forward strand.
TCTACTGACGCTACACCTTTATAATCACAATCATCGCTTCATCTCATTGCGGGTATGACGTCTAGACAACCTACCATGGTATACCCGGGGCAACGTTACGTAACAAAAGAGCAGAGTCTACACATAATATGTCCAAACCTATATGTCATGTCCCTCCCAGCCCACATGATAAAAAAAATCATCATTATCATCACATCATCTTATCTGGCTGAAGTAACCGCTCCTACATGTTGGCCTAACTTCAATAAATAGTTATATATCTGACACAGCCGCTAAAAAGCGAGTACGGTCTTCAAGCTTACAAAGCCTTGTGGCATACCCTAAAAAAAACTTTTACAAAGTATTCATTTGGAGAGATTTTGTAGGCTTAGAAAAATAGCTAAGGTTGTAAAATATGTGTATATGATTTGAACATTTTAATGGGATAATTAAATTATTGGTGACTTATTTTGAAAATAATATAATTCCAGTAACTCTTTTTAACATATATTGCACGTTTCTTATCAAAGATCTCAGTTATACATAAACATGGATTTAATAATTAATTATCTCAAAGGGTTTCACATGACCTTAAAGCCCATCCATTGACGGTTTGGGTCACAAAGAGGTGGACGTGATCCGTTAATCTATTCCTTGAGGGTATTACTCCCTTAGCTAAACTTGATTTCCCCAGTTCCAAGGGATAAACCTTCCTGAAAGGAGGGAAGCAGAAATGAGCGCGCCCAGATAGTTAAGCACAAAAGCTGGCTACTCTCTAAACTCTGTTAATGTTACCACGTTATTGTGGTCTACCATGGTTTGGCTACATCCCTCCGTCTCTATTTTACATCCTCTTTATCTCCCTCTCTCTCATATTCTTCCTCTCACTTCTCATTTGCCAAATCTTTCTCTTTCTCAAAGAGTTAAATTCACTGTCAAATAACACAGGATGGGTAATGAACGCTCAACAGTAAGCCGCAGACTGTTTTACACCTCAGTCCGTAAGTCTAGTGATCTAAAAGTCCTTGGTTCGATTTACAGCAAGGACGAAAATGTATATATAATGATAGGCTTCTCCTTTCAAAATAAATGAATCTATGGCCTGGTTTTATGTGTGCAATATATTAAATTTAAGTTGTCACTCGACGTTTGCTGGCATATTAATTTGGTTCAGAAAGTTCATGCCTACCATAGATAATGGAATAAATGAGGGTCTTGTCAATACACTTTTCATTAGCGGAGTTTTTGATTTTTATTTCATAATTTACGAGAAACCGACAATAAAATACCAGAATTGTGTGTTCATCCAGATCCGTTTGTCCATATTACATATAATCCATTATAATATGTATACATCTTAACTTCCTAAAATATAGAAAGTTTGTAGAAATATTATAAACTTCATTTCTTAAATCTACCTTAAAATCTATCTATAAATATATTTTATAAATAAAAACCAGCCTATAATTGTTTTATTTAAATAAAAATCTACATAGCTAAACTATCAAAACTTTAATAGCTTACCGGTTAACCAAACTGACTTAAATATGTCTCTTTAAATTTATTTAAATGGAAGGCTTCTTGTACAATATCATTGGTTAGCGTATATGTATGTAAGAGAATACATTTTAATTGGTGATCACGCGGTCTATATGCCAATCTCATTTAGTCAGGTCTGCCAGTGACGGCTGTTGGAGTTAAAATTCCTGCTGAATATATTAGGATTGTTTTGATTTTTTTTTAACTCTGCCTTCAAGCAAATGTTAAATCATCTCCTTTAAATTTAACCTCATCCATACCTATCCTATTATGTAGATTATATACCTACCTATAGTGCAAACGGGCACTAAGACGCAGTGAAAAAAATAGGCCAACAATATGCGTGAACCAAGTTGTAATATTATAAAAGGGACTGTGAAATTGTACAAGTACTGACACAAAGGATGCTGGCTACGAAGCTTATAGGCCTATAATAGTATCCATTGGTTTGATCTTTCTCATGAGCATTATAATTGGAGCGCAGTGTTTCATAAAAATATTAACAAATTTTCTGTTAAAATGGGTTTTTCAAATGTTCATGAGATATTCGAGTAGGCTTAAGGTGAATCGAAACTCGCCAAACGTTTGGTTTCACGACCCAAATCGGGGATCTAATCCCAAAAGAGTGTAGTGATAGTAATTTATACTAAATTGTTATAAACTCTCTATTACTTCACACATATATTACTACACATATTCTAAATTCAATCTTCTTCATTCATCGACTATTAGCTGAATAAATAGGTGCGTATAACCCTAAGCAGTAGTAAGAAGCAGGGGTAAAAAAAGTTGTATGTGTTTAAGGTCATTCATTGCTAATTTTAACTAAGCATTCTAGAATAAACATGTAAAATTATAAGATAGTCATGTATATATGTAACACAAGTAGTAACTACAATATGTTACGTATCTGTTTAAATATTTGCAATTAGTTTTTCAAATGCATTTTATTAAAAACTTGTTATGAAAGGCCACGACTGCATCATGTGCATTGTGTTGTTAACTATAAAAAAGAATAATTTGTTGGTTTAATATATGTATTTTACATTAATCAAAATTAATCTATGTGTGTGTAATGTATGTCTATCTTAATATGTTTACAGTGAAGATTGATTAATTATTGTTTAATTTTACATTAAATGAATCTTTTAAAGTAAATATTTATATTTGTAATACAATTGAAGATAATAATACATGGTAATACGTAGCTTCCTAAATAATATAACTATATGATCAAATAAGTTTGAATTTAAAGCGTATAGCCTGGACGAGTAGTAAGACTTAGTGCTAAAATAAATATTAAAGTAAATTTAGGTTTACTAAAGTGAGTTAATTTTCATAAAAAGTAGTACTTTATATCTGTTTTTTAGTTTTATTTCTATAATCTTTTCTTGTTGGTATAATTTATCGATTTAAATATATATAAATTACAACTTTCTCTTAGAACGAAGTTCACATTAACATTATTTTATTATTATTGATAAAAGTGTTAACCTAAGTAACTAAATGGAAACAGATTGTAAAGTTTAGCTTAGTGAGCACGCTGTTTTCAGATAAATTCAGAAATTATATAAGCGTATTTAAAGATAAACTGTAAGTGGTGTAGGAGTTATAAAAAAATCTTCCATCATAGTAGTATCATATATACTACCCTCTATCTTGATTATACGTAAAACAAATCAATGGAATAAGGGAAAAAACAGCATTGAATATGCAAAGCTTGTGGGAGATTACGTATTTGTTTGTTTAATGATGTTCTGCACGTGTACTGAAGGCTAACGTTAGCTTTATACCATTATTTCAATTAATTGAATAGGTGAAATCTTTAATAAATACAAAAAATCTGTTTTATTGGTCATCTAAAAATCACTAGAAATCTCATTATAAAACATTTGTCAATAAGCTTTTCAGTATAGTTAAAAATTAAATTTTGTTGAATACAAAATTAATATCTAAAAAAGTAAATTATATGAAAAACATAGCCTGACAGAGATTTTAAAATTGAAAGTGAAGCTCTATGAATCAAATAGTGTTAGTATTTGAATGTGGGTGTCATTTTTATAAATTTACACAATCACTCGTTTAAAATAAATTTTGAATAGAAGGGTTAGATGAAATAGTTTAAAAAAGTTTTTCAAAATTGTATATGATATATCTGTATCTATCTACTAGATATTACGTATAAGAAGGGAATTTCCAAAAAAGACTACCACTATACTCTATTTAAGTGTGTTCATATTCATTACAATAAACTTGTGTTAAGTAATATGATAGTGAAATTCAATATTACTATTGGTTATGTAGAGATGTACTGATGTATATATAGAAAATGATAATATATATTATGATAATGCTTTATATATATATCAACATGGATGGAAGTAGAGAGGAAGATATCTAGAGTCTAATCCACAACGCTAAAAGGGAACGTATTTGCTTTTGACAAATAGGCAGATCCAGATTATTAACAATAAAGACCAAACTTCAAATTTTTAAGAATAATGTGTTGCCAGTTTTAGTCAATAGATGCGAGACCTGGAAACTCATTAGATGTTTGACCTAGTAACTGCCGATATTTAAAAGCATATGTTTATGGAATATATTGGGCCTGTGGCGGACAAACTTAATATCAAATGAACTTTGAAACAAAACCAACCCGGATATAATCTAACTGGACATTAGACGGTTTTGAGTAGCAAGGCTTTGACCACACTCTCCGGAAAATCTATGGTAATGTCTCAATAGAAGCTCTGAACTGTAGACCATAGATAAGCTGATCTCAAGACAAACCATAGATATGTTGGTGACGACAGATACACATTAATAATACGCAGTAAATAAATAAGAATAGTAAGTGCTGTTAGTGGCTTGTCTAGGCGCCGTGCCGGGGGAGGTAAAGTCTGTTCAGCGTAGGAATGGTTTCTGAAAGGCCTTTTTCACTACCAGAAATCTATTATATAGTAGGATATTGGTAGGAAAAAAGACCTTTCAGAAAGTAATTCCTATCGTGACGTCACAGTATCACACTACACAGTGCTACATGAACGAGGCAACATCTTTATGGTAACCTTGAGTGACGACCGCCATCAAAGAAGGAATAAAATTCAGGATGTCTATGAACTGAAAAGGGTTTGAGAATGTACTGTAAAGGGTGGAAACATTGTGACTCGATGTTACACATAATGTATTGTAGGAAGTTATAAGGATTATCACTATATTTTAAATAATTGAACATTAAAAGAAAAAGTAGAGCTATAAACTTAAAGGAAGGAAAACAAATAAATTTACACGGTATCTAAATATTATTAAAAATAGAATTTCGAGTAAATTTGTGACAAAAGTGTAAAATATATATATATTTAATATTTTTAAATGAATACTCTAATTTCAATGTAACGTAATTGGTATAAAAACAAAGCAAATGCCAGCGTTTAGAATCTATTTTTTTTAAATATTGAAATAAAAATGTTTATCAAAACCAGCCAAGAATCAATACTAAGAGATTAGATAAATAATTTGAACTTTTAATTACCGTATGGAACTAGGTATTCAAATGTTTACTGCCACATTTACAAAATTATGCCACCTATCCCTATTTAAAGCCAGTTCTATCCAACCCCCTCATTACACCATATATCTTTAGATAGTTCTATCCAGTTAACATAATTACATCCGGTCTCTATCTATAGCTTGTTATAGCCAGTCACCCTCATTAGACTCTATCTCCATCTTGAGCCAGTTCTATCCAACCCCCTCATTACACCCTATCTCTATTTTGAGCTAGTTCAATACAGTCCCCCTCATTACATTATTTCTGTATATTGAGCTAGCTCTATCCAGTCCCCCTCACTACACTAATTCTCTATATTGAACTAGTTCTATGCAGTCCTCCTCACTACACTCTATCTCTATCTTGAGATAGTTCTATCGAGTCCCCCTCACTACACCAATTCTCTATATTGAACTAGTTCTATGCTGTCCTCCTCATTACACTCTATCTCTATCTTGAGATAGTTCTATCCAGTCCTCCTCATTACACTCTATCTCTATCTTGAGATAGTTCTATCCAGTCCCCCTCATTACATTATTTCTGTATATTGAGCTAGCTCTATCCAGTCCCCCTCACTACACTAATTCTCTATATTGAACTAGTTCTATGCAGTCCTCCTCATTACACTCTATCTCTATCTTGAGATAGTTCTATCCAGTCCCCCTCACTACACCAATTCTTTATATTGAACTAGTTCTATGCAGTCCTCCTCATTACACCATATCCCTATCTTGAGATAGTTATATTAAATTACTAAACCATATTAAATTGTACGTGTTAACAGTTAATTCTATGTGAGAGTGTTTTGACATGAACACATCAATTAGCGTATATATATATATGCTAAATCAACTCAAGGTAGGATGGTAGGGATTGCCGTTCATGGGCAGTATCTTTGCAATTATTTTTTATGGCAAAATACTTTTTGCAGTGAAATAATTAAACGTTTTACCATTAGAAACAAATATTTTAGTTTTCTTCACATGATGATATTAACAGTTCTTGAATATCTGTCAAATATTCCCTAAAATTTGATAATATATCCTATTTTTTTAAAGATAATAATCAAATTCATATTTTAAAATGACATATTCATAATCTGTTGACATTACTATTTGGAGAAAATTAAATCATTTGTTTCTACTGGAGAAATATTTGACTTAACTTGCCAAAAATGATAGTTTTCTATTAAAATTGCTAAAACACTTAAATTTTCGCTCATCCACTTACATATACCCTAATCTGATTTGAAATGTGTGTATCTCCAAGATTTGACCCAAAGATTATCATAAAGTGTTTGATATATTTAGGCATATAGACAAATTATGGTTCGGTGGGCTTACGTTCTACGTCCTGTAAAAGGTTGGATTGCCAAAGATAGGTAGAAAGTGATTCTTATCTTAATCAGGTGTACTCAAGATTATTTTTCATAGTTTTTCACACTCCCTCCAAGCAAACTTCAACACGACTCATCTCAAACCAAAATTGGTGGATAGCCTATGGGCAATTGTATACAAAGCTTAAAAAAAATTTAAGAGATAAAATTATATTATATTTTATTCTAAGTCACAATCTTCATAGTTAAAGTTTGAATCTTGTTATAACACTTTATAATTTATTCATCAGTTAGTAATTAATCTACAGTTATAAGTCAATACAAAGTAATTTTATTTTAAAAAAAGTATCTATTCTTTTTTCGACAGTGTGTTATTACCCGTTCAGGATATATGCATATGTACTAATTACGCTAATGAACTGGGTATTGGGAAGGATTAATTTATAGGAAGTGTACCCGCATTTTCTTGAAAGGAGAGTGAAAAATCCGGCTCAGCCGCAACTCGAACCCCGATCTCACTGTCATCGGTAGTATTGCATATTGCGAGGGCGATCACATAAACCATGCAGACACCGATCCAGGTAAGTGCTTGCTATTTTACAAATCGCACATGGTAGAGAATTTAATCAGCCTCCAGTGGATTCCCGGGTATATCAATTATGGTCTATTTTCGGTTTGTATACCAACTTATGCTGGACTATATTTACAAATATGTTAATATTAATTATAAAACTGTCCCCTTTAATAAAGAAAATGAATATGGATTGATTCTTAGCACATACAATATTATACAAATATCTAATTATGGATATAATTTTTTACAATTTTAATAAATACATATGATGAATGTATAACTAACATGACCCACCTCGGTGGCGTAGTTGGCTAACACGCTTGTAGTGTTGAGCTCGACTGATGAGGACGGGGAGATCGAGGTTCGAATCTCGGTTGGGTGAACTGAGGAGGCTTTTTCCTAAATGTTTTTCCATTCTCCCTCCACGCAAATGCGGGTTCACTTCATCTAATTCAACCTTCTCATTCCTAATCCATTAGAGTAATTACTACTTAAAGTGTATAACCTGAACGGGTAGTAAGACGTGGTGCTAATTATTATTATTATAGCTAACATTGTCTTTTTTGTAAAATCTTTTCAAAATTAAAAGTAAAATGTTTCTACCTTTTTTATTTAGTTGATTTGTGTAATTATGTAATTAATATTACATTAATATTTGTAAAACCATAAATAAATTATTTACAGAGTCTCATAGAACATTCATGAAACAAGCAAAGGAAAATATGATAGGATTTTTTTTTGAATCCTGTAGCTTAAAATGCGAAATTAAAACTTGTGTAAGATTGTAAAACTTTCCCAGTATTTTAAGTGAAACTAAGAAGTCTCTAGAATTAAAACTAAAAGTTCTCCAAGTGATTTCGAAGATGATGAGAAAGTCTGTAAGACATCAAGTTTTCAAAAAAATTCAAGAAATATTCATGATTACAAGAAAGCGAATTATTATGAGCTTTTCTCAAAGATTTGCACATATTTCCTTAGACGAATATTTAAGAGCAAGTATTAATTTTGTTTCTTTATTCTTTGTTAAATATCTACTTTGTCTCCATCGATGATAATGTGGTCAAAATGTCAAGTTTGTCTACTATAGTTTGACATGGATGGACAGGTTGATGAAAGATTCCCAGAAATTGATATTAATGGAATATATCACTAAATCGTTTTATATATCTAACCAAGAAAATATACGTACGTTTATTTTTGGGACATATAAACAAAATTTAAAATTTTTATATTATTCATTTTATTCCTTGAGTATTAATTATACATTAAATTCATTATATAAAATAATCTTGACTGCGTTTCATAGCGTTTAATCATAGCGTTTAATCGATCTATAACTATTACAAAAATTAAAGCGATTAATATTAATTCAATTGGCTTTCTGATTAAATTAATTGAAAAACTTATGGATATAATTTTAATATCGAATAGTGAGGAAATATTGGTTTAATTTTCACTAAAAATGGGTTAAATGGTAAAAGGAGTGAAGGTGCTTGCATGTAAAAATATCATTAATATAGAAAGGCTATTTATTAGAAATATATAATATATCGTATATTATCAAGAGTTTGTTTTAGATACCAAGCTTTTCTTGTTTACTCTCTATGGCAACCAAACTACATTACAGAATGTATTAAATGCAGTAATGAAGCTTTCTCGTGATGATAGTAATTTTATTAATTTTTTTGCAGTTTTTAATTAATTAAAAAACTCCAATCAAGATTTAAAAATTTCAGCTTCGTGCGCAAGTTCTAATAATATTTAAATTTCAGACCTCTGCGTGCACTTAGGACGAACACACAAACTCTTGATTGTATTATTATTATTATTATTATAAATTAGATATGGTTTACCTTATGAATATATACAAAATACAAATTAGAAATGATAATAGTATGAGTTTGGTTTGAAAAGGAATTGTAGGAGATTACATTATAAAGCGTAACATACCCTGTACTCATATCAAAATATTCTCATGATGAACAAGTTTCATAGCTTACGGTGGGAAGGACATTCATATCAAATGGGAGAATTTAAAACCATGTTCAGATTATTATTAATTATTATTATTATTAGCACCGCGTCTTACTACCCGTTCGGGTTATACGCACTTACGCTAATGTATAATGGTAGGGTGATTGTG
>CABEEJ010003908.1:3036-31911 GCA_901482245.1 Timema douglasi
TATATATATATATATATATATATATATATATATATATATATATGTATAGTATAATCTCTTAACATATTTTAACCATACTAAAAATCATTAAATTATAGTTTGATATATTCAAGTGTGTTTTTTCCTAAAAAAACAATATAAATATTTCGCGAAATTGTAAATATATTAAATAAACTAGGAATTTTAGATGTTTACAATATATTCCAAATAATTTTGATATAAACTTGTTACTTTCAACTGATTCCTCGCTTATCCTAGTAAGTAGAATAAGTGACGATTACAATTATAAAATTATAGCATGAAGGATTAGGATGGATAAGATAAAAGAGAAGTATACATGTATAACAAATCAGTTTATTTAAATGTAAACAGGATAAATTGAATTACATAAGTTTTAAATAGATATTATATCAAACAGTCCATTGTTAATAAAAACAACTTTATTCGGTTGTCATAGTCGTATACTTCCTGATAGACAAGAATAGAAATAAGCCCCTTGCTGATTTGGATCTAACAGAAGTAATATTGAACATTTAGATTGGTTTAGTAACTCTAAAAATAAGGACCAACGCTCATGCTCCTACGAAGGAGCGTCTACCTCAACATAGCGGCAGTCAAAGATAGGCAAAAAATAATATGAGGTTAGGCCACAATAAATAAAGACAATACAGCCTAGCTAATCCCAGACTAAAACCTGATAGGTATATTCATGAAAAATAGGGAAATTATAATGAATGAAAACAAGGGATATTTAATCCTTATTTTATGGAGTTACTACGAAGGTAGTTATATAATCTTCAAGCTTGAGTTAACTCCATAGAGAGTTAAGAAAACCTAAGAACAATCTCCTTGAAAAGGAACTAGCATAATACAAATTAACTCTCGCCAACCTGGGTATCTGGTCTGAACCGGAGCATCTCACCCTTCTGGGTGGGGGATTGGAGCTTTTTAAGTACCGACCTATAAACTGACCTGGGCCTAGCTGTCCAGTGGGCCATCACATGATGTCAGACATGTATATAGGCTCTGTGGCCCTTCACAGTGCAACCACTGATATCCATCGGGGCTGGAACCTTTTCGTCGTACATGGACCGAAGTCCATGAGTGCCATTCCTTGGTACTCTGGCACCCGAAAAAACCAGTACCAGCCCTTCCATGCCAGCCAGCCTTGGGTAACTTGAGGAAAACAAACCTCCACTGGAACGGGTTGGAGGGAGGAGTTGGCTCCTCCTGGTGATCACCCAACGTGAGAAAGTCAAGAGCTCATCCTCCAAACCATCGTCTCCACAACCTTAATTCCTTCTTCCCCAGGACTTTCACTTGTCTCTCTATATTTGGCTGCCACCCTCTCAGCACCACTTCTTGAGACCGACTGCCTGGAGTTGCCTATCGGGGACCTCGAGGAGGTGCCGTGACCATCTATCCCCACTACACGGGTACGCACTACCAACTGCTTAGTGCATGTCGAGGAGTCCCACTCCTCACACACACAGATGACCTTATCTGGGTCCTAGCTATGTCGGACTCCAGCGTCCTCACACATTGCCCAGGGGCCGCCCCGTGGAGTCACCCCGACAGGATTTTTAGATATCTGTCAGTCTCGGAAAGTGTCAAAGACAGTCTAGTGCTTGTTTATATGAAACATGTGGGCCCAGAGTTTGTCCCGGCCACCGTACGTTGGGCCGGTTCCTTACGACTGAGCACCGTGAACCCCAAAACTGCCAGCACAATCAATAGTATTTTTATATTTCTATCTTAACTTGGGCACACAATAAATAATACAAACAATAATGGTTTTACTTAATACAAACGGTGCCTGAAGGGGCCGGAGACAAAGCACTATACCCGTGGGTCACTACTACAAACTAGTCGTGCTTCCACAGGTTGCTCACCGTAAATAGATACACTAAAAAGAAATAATAGGGACTACTATCTGTCATTGACCTAATTAGGTCATAGAATAAAAAGTTAGATAACCTTATTTCCGCCATAAATAGATCTTAAACATGGTCATACAGTTTAGGGAATCATTATTATTCTCCAATATATAAAATGTCTTAAGGACTTAGAAAAAGAAATCAGCCACACTAACATAGTAAATAAAGTCGTATGGACCATGATAAATAGAGCATTAAACCCTTCATTCTAAACTACGCCATATGGGCATAGGAAAACATGTCATGATTTTGACTTGAGGATATTGAAAAAGTGCGTTAAGACTAACATTCGAAACCATGCCTTATGTGCATAGAAAATAAAGTCAAACATTCTGACATAAAAACATATGTCTGATGAATATAGAAAGTCAGATACTCTGACACAAATTACTAAGTCTGATGGACATAGAAACAGGTGTTACGAATCTAATCTAGATTGTAACTTTAAAATACTTAAGGTCTCAGATGAGGCTTCATCTGCGACGAGGCGGAGAGACCGACGCCTAACATATCATAGTCACCAGCAGTTTCTTCGGTGATGTAGAGTCGCTTCCTAGTTCTTCCTCCGTCGAATTGATCAAATATCATATATATATATATATGAAAGTCGCAGTCACATATTAGCATGCTCTGATGCACCCTGAAGGGGAGACGAGAGCAAATTCCAACACGTACCGAACGATTGGTCGCACCGTGTGGTTTCGGATTCTAAAAAAAATGGATTGTCGCATTTTGCTAAGTTTTTGAAACAAAAATAATTAATTAATATTAGTGAGGGAAAAAAGTATATTGAGAAATCGAACAGGGTTTATAGAGTTTCATGCGAAGACACTACTCTATAGAGGGCTGGGTCAGAGCCTCCTAAACAACTATTTGACACTTCTCGCTTATCCGTGCAGGGCTTTGGGAAGTTGGTGGCACCCTCCAGTGTCGATGACGTAATTTCCAAGCCCCTGGATAAGAGTATTGGTGGTACCGAGAAGTCTGTCGCAATACTGCACCAGGTTCCGTAAGTGGTCCTTGATGGCAGGCATATCCAGGTAACGATGCAGAGTCATATTCTGATCGTACCAAGATGCGTCCACAATGATCCTCTGAAACCTGATCTGGAACGCCTGCATACTCCTCATACGTGTCCACAGGTGACCCCAAGCAGGATATGCATAGTCTAGGATTGGCCTGAGAAACTGCTTGTACAGTGTCAGACCGTTCCTTGGGGACAGGGCACTACGCCTGTTAAGCAGTAGGCCTAGGATTCCCAGCCTTTGACCTCGCCTTGTTAAGTCTCTGAGTGAAGTGTAGTCATCAGATCAGTTTGGTCTCCAGCGTAAGTCCCAGGTACTTAGCACTATTCTCCCATAAAATCTTCTCTTTGAACAGCTAGAGTTGGGCTGGTCTGTAGAACATTCTTTTCCATGTGAAGAGCACTGCTTTGCTCTTCCCCACGTTAATACTTGTCCTCCCAGTTGTAATCCAACCCTCCAACTTCATCAGGTACGTCTAGAGTCACCTCTCCACCAGATTTCCTCGCCATGACTCCGCTACTAAAGCCGTGTCGTCCGCATACAGTGCAAACTTGGTGTTTGGGGATTTAGGATTTACATACAGTCTGAAGAGCACCAGGCTAACGAGGGAACCCTGGAGCTCTCCAGCCTGAATGCTTCTGACTTGGGAAGTAGCGTTCACAAAGGTAGTGGAGAAGGTGCAGTGGGATGGATAAGATTATACATCCTCAAATAGGTAGAAGGGCAGGTTCAGGGAGAGGATTTTGAAAAGGAGACCTTCGTGATAAACACGGTCAAAGGTCCTTGCTACGTCGCGAAAGACAGCACGAGTCAGCCTGTTGATATTGAAGTTCCTCGTAACCTGTTCCACGAGCCTGGTGAGTTGGTGAGACGTATCTTGTCCCACCCAAAAGTCTAACTGCTCGTCCACCAAGATGCCCGCATCGCAAACATGTAGGATGCATTTCGTCAGTAGAAGTATCTTGAACAACTTGCCCAAACAGTCGAGCAAGTTTATCGGTTGGTAAGATGAAGTTTGAGCTGGTTCCTTACCCGGTTTATAGAATCAGATGACGTTGGCATGCTTACAGAGCTTGGGGAAGTGACTCAGTAGTAGGATGGCTTTAAATAACTCCACGAGGAAGCTAATCGCCTTCAAGGGCAGTTTCCTGAGGACCACGTTATTGATACCTTTGCATCCAGGGGCCTTGTTTAGTCTTAGAATGCCTAATGCCCACGAAATTTCTGTCACCTCCGTGGGTTCAGGTTTATCCAAGGGTCTGTGCGAGATCGCACCGATAACCTGAGCCACGTGTGCAATGTGCATCGTGTCTGATGGGTCGTCAATGGGTACAAATTGTGCCTGGTTGGAGTAGGCCACCCCGTTATGACCTACAACAACTGACCTTGGTGTGGGAACCCGCATCAAGTTCCTCATAATGTGCCACAAGGGCCTGTCCTCCACGTACAGGCTCTTAATCTTGTCCTCCCAGACACTGTTCCGGTATTCTTGGTCCATCGCGCAAACCGCTTGGATTTTGTGGCTCCAGTTTCCCGAGATTTGACATGCCCTCCTCAGCCGATGTTTCTCCTGGACGTGCCGGAGGACATAATTGGGAAAAGACACCTGTGGCGCTATCCTAGGACGGTGCTTCGGCGTTGAAACTTTGAGAGACCCTTTGATGGTAGAAGTTATGAACTCCGCACCACGATAGATTTCTGCTGCTGTTTGAAAGATAGGGGTTGGTCCCAACCTCTCTCTTAACACATTCGTGAACCTGGCCCAGAAATTTCGCTTAACGTCGGGTTTTTCGGGGTTACATCAAGGACACTACGCGAACTAGGTTCACAAGAACGGGATTGTAATCCGAGTATAGTCCAGTTAGAGACTTCAGCACTAACCGCCTTCTGATCCCTCTTGAGACAACGAAGTCGAGGACGTCTGGGAAACCAAGGGAATTGTGTGGGGGTGGAAAGGCCGGAAGCCACCAAGCTATGTAGATCAATGACGTTGTGAAGCAATCCACCACGAGCGCACATAATCTTAAAGACCCATGAAGGGGGTTTAGCGTTGAAGTCCCCACCGATAAAAACAGGTGTGTCACCTCGAAGCAGCATCTCCATGTCAACCCTCGTATCCCAGTCGAGCTAGTGGTAGGGATGGAAATAGATGTAAATGAGATGCACTGGGCCGGTAGAGGTGACCTGTTGGATAGCCGTTGTTTCCATGTATTGGAGGGAAGGAAGAGAGATGACGTGATGATACAGGCCCCTTCGGACCATGACCGCCATCTCACTCCTTCCCACATCTCCTGCTTGGTCTCACAGATGGTAGATGAATTCTGCTAACGAAAACATAATTGCGAAGCGCAAGGGGGTCCATCCCAACATCATAACTTCGACACAATGCTTTGCCAGGAAACTTTCAAGATAAGCCTTCTTCCTAGTGACACCATTAGCATTCTAGAGTGTCATCGTGAGCTCCTTCAGTACTGGTGGTCCTCTATTTTGGTGTACTGCCATGAAAGACCAGGTAGAAGATGATGTTCTCCATGACCAGTTGGCCACGGTTACACCTCGGAGATTCCTGAACCTTCCTCAAGAGACTCAATGAAATTTCCCATGGATCCATTCCGTAATGCCCTTGAGTAGCTCAACGCAATTTTTGAGCTTTGCACTCTCACTCAATGGGGTAGGTGTGGGATGCCTGTTGGATGTGCGGGTGGCAGGGGTTAAAGAGGTAGGAGTAGGGATTGGAAGTAAATGGTTGGAGTGGTGCGAAGGGGTGGGGATAGAGGGGCAGGATCCCGAGGAAGGGGGAAATGAGGGTTGGTATTGGGAGAATAGTGGTCTTGGAGAGGTCCTTGACCAAGAGAGAAGAACCGGCTGCCACTAGTTCTGTCAAGGTGGCTTTGGCAGGTGCCTCGGCCTGAGGTGGAAGGGTTGGACTCCCTGACAACACCCTGGTGAAAGATTGCACTAGCGGCTTTAGTATTGGAGCTGTAGTTACGGTCACCTTCCGTACTGCAACGTGCCTTGAGGGTTTCTGCCCTTTTCTTGGACCATCCATCCTCCCTTCTTGACCATTGAAGGCCCCCACAGTCCCTGCCCCCCACAAGGACCTGTACGTGTACCACCAAAATGAGGAGTGAGCTCCTGAGCAGTGCAAGCACTTTGGGGGGGATCGTCTCTCCTCCAGGCTCCCACCCCTCTTGTGCTAACCATCACAGAACCCACACCTAAGGTTGGTACGGCAATCCCTTTAGACATACCCAAACCGGAAACAGTTCTTGCACCGAACTGGGCCTCTGGTAGACTCGTAATTCTCCACCTTTACGTGGAGCCCACACAGGACTGATATGGAGTACAGCCTTGTGGTATGCTTCCCGGGAGTTAGAGAGATAACGACGTTCGACAACCGCTGCCTTTCTCCGGTTCTCTTATCCCGTTTCCACTGGGAAAGTATTTGGGTGACTAATTTCACGGGGAAACTCATCTCCATCAGCTCTTCTAGGATGCCGCCAGGGTTTGTCCGTGTCAGGAGTCCCTCCATCATGACCCTGACCAGTCGCTCCCGTCCCAGTTCGTAGAACCAATGCTGGATCTCCAAGCTAGGCAAGAACCTCTGGAAGGTTCGATAAGCTTTCTCCGACCCGCAATGGAGGCGTACTCTATCCCCCGGTTGCCTGACCGCCTCCACAGGATTTCAAACCTTGGATTGGATGGCCCTCACCCCCATGGAGTAGTCATCCACGTCATTCAAGACGATGGGAGGGATCTTCCCCTTGGCTTTGTGAGCCAGCCCACAACCACTAGTACAAGGTTGGGGTGAGGCACGGATTGCATTGTTATCCTTAGATTTCCACCACTTCCCACCTTTGCCCAACGCTGGCACACCCTGGCCCAGGCCACCGTTTACCTCACTCTCATCACCAAAGCTATCACCTAAATGTTTAGGGTTGGCCCCCGGTAGCTTCCTGGTGTTGCCAGCCTTATCCTATCTGCAGAGTCTTACAGTCTGAAATCCCTCAGAATCATCATTGGACCCCTGGCTGGTCTCATCACGCATCAACGGGAGGTTTGGTTCTGAAGACAGTCCCTCTACCCCTACGGAATCGCAGGAGCTGTCGACACGTGTTAAGCGTGTGAGCTGGGTCTTCTAAGTCTGAAGAAATTTCAACCAGGCTTTTCTTACCTACCGAAACACCTTGATTGGTGACGACAGGGTTGACGCGGGGTTTTGAGGCCCTTGAGATCACGCCCACGCCAGTACCTCTTTCAGTGGTCTTTACCAGCAAAAGACGACTGGGTTCCCCCAAAGCTTCGGTCTTCGGGCTTGTGGCGAACCACTTGCCACCTGGCACGAGCTCTTTCCTGACCGGAGGAGCCTTCAGTCCCCCCGAACGGAAACCTTCGACTCCCCCTGCCAATACGGGCTGCACAAGCCTGCCACTGACGGTGGATCCCCCGAAGTTCACCACCAACTTCTTTCCTCTACGGGGCCGGTCGCTTCCCTGGCCCGGGATTCTTCAACGCCTCATCCAGCCGTCTTTTCCCGATACCAGTTCATAACGCTCAAAAGCCAGGAACGTGTACGGGAGGCAGGAAGACCCCTTGCACTCCCATATATATATACGAGTGTGTATGCAGTGAGGAATAACGCTTAAATGGCACTTGTTAGCATCTGTACATCTAAGGTGGGTAGAGGGTATGAGTTGCGAAATTGCTTTGAATGACCACTAGCGCTCTTTGATGGTGTGGCGTCCAAAGAACTACAACTCAACCATTTCTTCGAAGCGAGGCCTGTGAGTAAGATGTTTAACTGGTGGTCTCGGCATAGTCAGCTGGGGCAGTATTCTTGGAGATTGGGTGTTTCCCGGCAATATAAATCCACCGTGAGGCAATATCTGCCACACATTTGAATATATTAGCTCGTGTATTAATTGTGTTAATTATAATTATGTTATTTTAATTTTACATGCTAACAGGTGGTTTAACATGCTACACAAGCAGTACTTGACAGCTTTGATGAAACCTAGTTTCAATAAAAGAAATCTTAGAATATTTTTCTATGCAGTTGAAAGTAATCTTTACTAAACGCTTAGTGTCCACTCTATAACAGATTTTTACATCTAAAATATTATTTAAACAAATTATGATAGCCAAGTCATATTTTTATCCATTAGATACTAATCTAAAATAATACATTTTATTTTGATTTGAGAGTAGGGTCTATTCTTAAGATTCATGCATAATTCTATTACATATATATTTATGCACGAACACTACTTAAACCAATTGCCAATATAACACCAATAGTATGAATATGTTATATTAAAAATACCGAGAATCAGGCTATCCTTGAGTGATTTTAAATAATGTTCAAATTATAACAAGGAACACATAACATATTATTTAAATTTTTGTTTTCAATTCTAACATATTTATAAATAAAACCCCAGTGGATTAATTTAAAAATAAAACTTGTAAAAATTACTAAATTAATGAGATGTGTCAGACTAGAAGTGTGTACATACTTGTAGAGTCATAAACAAACGAATTATCATAGCTAAATAAAGAAGAAAATATATTGTATACAACGGAGGACCAATATAGTTTTACTCTTCAACAAAATGAACTATCAAAATAGTGTAATGTTTCCTTGTTAAAAACTTGGGAAAGAAGTAGCAGTGAACCAGTAATGTAAAAGCTTTTGCTCCCTGGAGATATAAATGATATATACAACACAGTAATGGATACCTCTTTATATAGTTCATTCCTACCAAAGTTGAAGCCCTAGAACACATAATACGAAATGGAAAAAGTGGAATAACATCTCCTGTGGGGAAATATAGTATCAGCATTAAAATAACTTGATCTATCTGAAGGTTCATATAGTTACGTGTTAATAAATACAAACGTTTTTTTAATAATTCTATATCCAGTTGAATTTGTTAAAATTTGTGTGTGTATAACTAACTAAAATTTATTATCAATATAATTAAAATACAGATTCACTAGCAATGTTTAGTTTAATTGTCAATATAACTGCATCGGTATCGCATGGTCTAAACTAAAGCGTCATTCTCGTGTTAGACTGGAATGTCAGTGATCGGGATATATTGGGGGTTCGAATCTTTGTCAGCTGTACAATATATTATCTTAATATTTTCCCACAAACCCTCCACTCAAATACGAAAACATTTACTCTTAAATCATAACTTCCTAATCTCTATTCTATTAGAGACACTCCCTCTGCCAGCCGGATTCTCATAGTTCCTTTTCTCTCTCTCTCTCTCTCTCTCATATATATATATATATATATAATTATTTATAAAAATAAATAGAAAGAAAAAGTTTAATACTATATATAAAGTCTAATACTATACATATATATTTATAAAAAGGAATGTCTAATACTATATATATATACAAAGAGTTTAATTCTATTTCCTATACAATAAGTTCTTCTCTTAAAACAACTAAATGTTATGATTGTTTTGTTTGGCTTTATAATTTGTGCATCTGTTAACTTTGCTATCTTTTTTTTATCTCCATTTCGTTACAACATTTTGATGACCATTCGTTCTACAAATGTAGCATCCACATTTGGTTACATAGTAGATATAACAATTTATGTTATTTTTCCCAACTCTCCCTCAGGCGGCCGGATCGACCACGCTCACCACTACAATAACGCCTACCGTGCTCTAGATGAGACATTAGCACTGGAGGCTGCTTTATTGGCAGCCCTGTCAATGATCAACCCGGCAGAAACTCTGGTAGTACTCACAGCTGACCATTCCCACGTCATGACTCTGGGAGGGTTGGCAACTCCGCGTGGGAACCCGATATTAGGTCAGTACGAAACGGCTTTCTTTGTTTTGTAACTGCAACTTTACTAGGAGATCTCATTATGCATAAAGGAAACTGTGAGGTTTAATAGGTTCATTACAGACGTTTTGAAATATAGCTAAAAGTCTAAGATAAAACAAAAATTTATATTACAAATAAAGTAAAATTTAGGGAACTTCTTTAAAAAATGTCCATACGACACCTAAATGTAAATCTTGCAATGTTACCATGAAAAACTCTTCTACCGATTCAATACGTTTGTGTATTTTTATATAAAAAAAATTCCGATTCAATAAATTTATTTAAAAAAAATAATAAACTGCTTCTGTACCTATACCATTTATTTGTGTATTTTTTTAAAAGGAACTATTGCTCAAATTTAATGATTTAAAATAATTACTCTTGTGCCATCTGCTCAATACTTATGCGTAAAATTGGTTTTAAGAGTAAAAAGTTATTGTGGTACATTAATACTTCTGTTTGTATTAAATATTCTAGTGCCCATTTAATAATTTCACTGATTTATACATATTTTAAATTAGATATTCTTGTGCCTATTGAGTACTTTTATAAACTATTTTTAAACAAAAAATATTTAAAACATTTCATAAAATTATTACAACATTTTTGTTTAATTTTTACTACTATAAAATATTCTCGTGATGGTATTATTTTTTTTATAAAATAGTATGTCAAATGAATAGAGTAATTATGGTGATTCTACATCAGTAACTTTTATGATTACTTTATTAGTATTAATCAATTATCTCAACATATTGGTGA
This sequence comes from Timema douglasi, assembly GCA_901482245.1. Lineage (NCBI taxonomy): Eukaryota > Metazoa > Arthropoda > Insecta > Phasmatodea > Timematidae > Timema > Timema douglasi. The sequence continues at coordinate 13,616 of CABEEJ010003908.1, forward strand.
AAAGATGGTTTCATGCGTTAAGGGATATTTATAGGATTTCAAAAAGGGGGTATACAAATACGAGTATAAAGAAATACCACATAAGCATTATTTTCAAGAAGAGTTTTTGTAATATTATTAATACTTTTAACTAAAAATGTATGTGTATAGCTTACATGAATCACCAATATTTAAGATATATTTCTAAGCAGTATTGTTATATATTTCCTTAATACAGTGCATTAAATATTTATAACACTTGGAGAGGTGTAGCTCAGAACATCAGGAAGCAATGTACCAGCATTCTAGCGTTAAATTTAATAACACACTAGGTCATCTGATGGTGGGGGTCTAAGTTAGAATCCCTGCTGTTCTCTCCGAATGTGATTCTTACTGTGTTTACCCCGTAAACTTATTAATATAATGTGTGTTTATTATTTATTTGCTTTCCTCCTCATTTCTACCTATTATATTAGGTCTTTAATCAACCTTTTGGCAAACATAGTGCCTACCTTTAAAATTCGGCTAAGGATTGTCTAAAATGTTCACGGTGGCTCCATCAGGAGAGCTTCATAAGTTAAGCTTTATTTTCATCCTTAATTAAATTAAAATTATTTTGAAAAAATCTTTAAAAATTGATAACACACATAAATAAAATCAAATAATTTATATGAATTATAAAGCACCTCAATTTTATTTAAACTAAACCATTCTATTTTCTTTAGTGTTTATGTTTGTATTATCTTCGTCTTGAAGTAGGACTATTACAGAGACTTTTAGGTAGTAATTTTGTTTTATTATAATATATTGTATATTATTTGAAGAATTCCGTTTTATGGGGGGGGGAAAATTTTACTCTTAGGAAGATTGAAACACAGGCGTATAATCCGAACGGGTAGTAAGACGCAGCGCTAAAGAGAATCGAAACAAAATAATTGGAGAACTTTGAAATGTGGTGCTGGAAAATACCTGAGACGATCAGGTGGACAAACGAAGTCATAAGGATAGTGGGTGAGAAGAAAACCATTTTGAATGTTATTTTTCGGTACAAAGCAAACTGGATCGGACACAACGCTGTTTTCTGCATGACGTCATAGAAGGGAGGTTTGAGAGGAAGAGAATCCAAGGAATGATTAAAATGTTGGATGATGTTGAGGAAAGAAGAAAAATCTAGGTGCTGAAGGAGGAGGCAGAGGACAGGGTGCATTGGCGGTCTCGGTTCACCAACAAAAGAAATGGACCTGTCATAAAACGGGACATCTAATAATAATAATAATAAACAAACTATTCCAGAAATATTTGAGGCATACAGGATTGATAAAACGCATTGTAAATACATATAAATTCCGTATTTTATTATTTAAAGTAGTTTTTTAATTCAAAATATAACTCACTCCACAATGGACCTGAATTATATATTTTCCTTAATAATTAAAAAAAGATTATAAACATTATTGGACAGTGTTAGACTGATCTGTTGATTATTTGGAGATCGGTGTTCGAATCCCTGTCGGTTCTTTTGAAGGTCTTTTCCCTAAACGGTTTCCCACTCGCCTTCCACGAAAATGCGGGTAAATTATAAAATGCTCTTTCCTCATCCCTACCCTGTTAGAATAGTTATATGGGGATAGACGGGACAGTTAGTAAGACGAAGCGATAAAAAAAAAATATTTTAACAGTGTAAAAACGGAACATTTTAAGATTATTGAGAATGTCTTGAGTGGTTTTGTTGCTTCAAAACTGCCATTTCCATAAGAAACAGTGCACTGTGTGGATATGTCCCTTTCAAGAATAGAGCACCGGAAAGTTGGATTGTTTACATTCTATATCGCCAATAAAGTAGGGTTGTGCGTTTTTTTTTCATCCTACATCTGTGTCTCTTTGCACTGAGAATGTAAACTTTTGCGCAGGGTTATCATATTTTTAAAAAAAATCTCAGCCTGGAGAAACACGGTATCAAATATTGAAGAAAGGAAAAAAAAATGAATATTTGAATAATATTTCTGATATACAGAAATATTTTAAGATTTCCGTCTGGATGAAGAAAAGGAGTGAAATTTACCCGGCATCGTTTCCCTTTGCTTTAGTTTTTTATTAATAGTTTTATAGATACTTTTACTATCAACATCTGGCACTTATTTTATGACGAAGGGTGAGAAAGTTTCATTTTTAGTAGAATCACTACAGATTTTCTAGAAAGGAGATGAGAAAAATAAAATGAGATTAATAATATGTAAAATCACATTCTTAGTAAAACCGATAGGGATACGAACTTAGACCTCTTTTATGCACACGGATCCGCTAGTACCAATTATAACATGCGGTTTTCAAACGCTACCACTGTAGGTGAAATAGTTGGGCGCGCAGTAATAACAAGCCTAGCCAAAATATTCAGTTCAGAGTTCCATATACTTGGTCTTTCTCTAATCTCATCGGGTGACCTGGTGGTCTAGGGGTAAGGTGTCGGACTTCTGTGCTGGAGTCCGGGGTTCAATCCTCGGTCCCGGCACCGATTTATCTGATTACCAAACCCTTCCTTCACCTCTGAAAAAACGTGTATTAATCACAACTTGTGAATGTGGGGAATGACAGGCCTCCACCGTGGTTCGGATTCCACGTTAAACTGTAGGTCCTTCATTTCATCTCACAATCACCACTACCATTACACATGAGCGTAAGTGCGTATAACCCGAACGGGTAGTAGGACGCAATGCTAATAATAATAATCTAACCTCATCGATGATACGTTCAGTGTTGAATTCTTCCATATTCAAACACAACACAACCTCGCGCGTAAATAATAACCAGTAAACTGACAGGAGGGCATCACTGAAGTTGGTGCAGTTCAGTTGGCAGCCATGCGAGCTGACGACAGACCGCCACCGATTGTATAAAATATCGCTTACACTCGATGTATTTAGAAACAGGTCGAACGCTGCGAACTCGTAACGACCAGCGGCTGGAATTACAAAGCGCGGCGGTAGGTTTACCGCAACCGCGTGTATAAATTGACTCAATGCAGTTAGACAACGTGGAAGCCCAAAAACCGCAACCGCGTGGATAAAATAACCCTTAAAGTGAAACTCTCTCATTAAGTTTGAGCAAGGCAGTCAAACTAACCCCCAGCTCAGCCAGTCTCGTATTTAATATATTATTTAATACAGTCATTAAATAATATGCGACGTTCTGGATGTATATTACTGTTCTCTAAATAATTGCTTATTTTGGTCAATGTGATAAGATAAATTTAAAATCTTCCAGATTTGTTTCACCCAAAAATACTAGATACTTACCGAATTTCCACAAATAACACAATATTAAATAGATTAACTAAGGTGGAGACATAATGTAGAGATGGGCAAAACGGCTCACTGTTGGGAACGGCTCAGAGTGATTCAGTTCAGTGAAATGAGCCGTTCATTTTTATCGTTCAGTCGTTCGCGAACGAAATACTTGTTTTGCAGCTCATCGTTCGTGACCGACCGAATTTCAGCTAATGGATCTTCGTTCGCGACCAACCTATAGCTTTCAATAGGTCAGTTACCGGTATCAATTGGAGAAACACACCGTGTAACTTAGTTATTTGCTTCGCATCACGCATCAACTTCAGGGAGAAGTTTTTAAAGTTTATTAAATTATTATTTAATTAGTTATGTTATTGAATCAAATCTAAAATATCTTAAAAGTATTACTTTATTAATTTATTTTGATTAATTACGTAGATTATTTAGTGGTTTAGTTGTATTTAAATAAAAATATATTTGTTTAAAAAAATAAAAGTAAGCTTTGGGATCACTTTTCCGAAATAGATTCAGCACACGGGCCGTAGGTTGCGATGCGCTGCCTTAGACCACGTGGGTAGTGATAGTTTTAAAATATCTTAATTTCTAAGATTGCATTTGTATTTACCTCTTGTAGCCTTTATCCTAATGACTACCCCTACCAGTGAGGACAATGTTACTTATTGTTTGGTTTTAGACACGTTAGACGGCGACGCAGAGGTAGATTTGCTGGAAAAAGAAAGAAAAAACTTCTTATCCCGTTATGTCTGCAACCGAGTTTTGCCGAATTCTCCCGATTGTCTTGTGTCATTCAATTCGAACTAGTTCACGTCGATATGGTGAACTAGTTCGACTCGTTCACTTAGAGGATCCGTTCGATTTAAACCATTCGTTCGCGAACAACACATCTCTAACATAATGTACGTGGAGACATAATAGAAAAGAGAACATGTCACTTATTTTTTTGCAGTTTGTATAGCAAAATAAATAAAATATTGTTCCAATAGAAACAGAGTTTAATTTTCTTAACATAGTGACCCCAACAGTTCTTGAATACCTGTTAATAAATGGATGTGAAATAAATATCGATAATTTCCTTTCGATACTAGTATTTCTTTAATCGATACTTTTTTCCAATACTTTTACTGATATCAGTTCTCACACTCCGGTATCGGATCGGTATCGAAAGAAACAACATTTTTGTTATCTTCACTCATGCTGGTATTAAATGTTTAGGCCTACGGTGGTTAAAGAAGGGTACAAAATAGATTAAAAAAATATATTACTAGTCATATTCATCTATTAAATAACTTTCCATTGGATACATATACATAGACATTTTGAAATCTGGTATGGTAAAACCTTTTATAATATCCATTATACAATACTATCTATCAAACTTTCCCTGCGTATAACCCGAACGGGTAGTAAGACGCGGTGCTAATAATAATAATAATAATAAACTTTCCCAGTTTCAACACATAACCTAGACGTGATAAACCTAAATAAATTAAAATGTGATATTATATTTTTCAGTGTTCAGATAAATATGAAAATAAAATTCTTATTATTAGTATTATTATTGTTATATTATTACAATGCAAAACTTGAAATTATTAATTGATAAAAGAAAAAATATTTTTTTCAACATTAAAATTTCGATACCGATACTTAGTGTTATCGATAATTTTCTTCCAATACTTTAAATTAGTACAGTATCGATACTTTACTTTCGATACCATATATTTAGTCAAGGGTGTACTGGAATACACTTACCCTTTCCCGTATCCTCTACATGCCCACCTACATTTAAAAAAAATGTATTTCAACCCTTTTTAACTTTAGGTTCAAAAGGGAAAATAGTCCAGTTTTGATGAACAAATAAATTAATTCCTCTAGATAAATTTGTGTTTAGTAAAATAAAAAAATAAATAGTATGGAACACACACTATCAAAATAGACTCCTAAGACAATGTCAATAATTACAATAGTATGATTTTTTCTAAAAATAGCCCACACTTATACAGTGTTACTTATGATACAAAAAAAAACTCTTGATTAAACAAATTTCATCAAAATGATAAAAACATTTTCAAAAATCATATTTAAAATCCCGATTTCGCTTCAAGGTATTAAAATAAATTATTTAAATATTTATCTTGAATTAAATACAATGACAAATGTCGGCTATAGCCCCAGACACAAACAAGGATTTTTAAAACCCATTTTTTTAGTTCTGAGTATACAAAACTAAGACCTATCAAAATCCTAAATTAAAAAATGATCAGGATTGAAATATTTTATCTATGAATAAAAGTAGAAAAAATCAATCAGTAGTTATTTAATATATTTCCATATTTTAATAATATGTGTAAAAATTAATCAATTTATTTATATCTCCATCGGAGGCTAAGGTGTTAACATCGTTGGATGTGGTTCCCCTTTGACGGGGAGGTTTAGGTTTCAATACTGGACCGGTGTACCAATATTATTTTTTTCCCTATATTAACTCCCAATATCCCTCTAGAATCATGCAAATAAATTTATTTTAAACACTTTCCTTTCTCATCTCGACAACATTATTAATTTAAAACCCCAAAAGTTGATTTGATATAATTTCTATCCATCCGTAGCTGGGAATAAACTCAGTCCATCGGCTGGTTAGTGCTGTCTGCACCATCTGGTAGAAATCCCATACACTTTGAAAGTTCAGGGAGTGTGGTGGTTTCCTGTTATCTTTCAAAATGCATTTCTATGTTGCGAGTGAGAAAGAGCCTACCAACTTTTCCAGAAAGGTATTCTCACAATCCTTCGAAGATTACTTCACATACCACAATCAACATGGTAGCGATGCCTTTATTTCCCCTCCGTAGGACATTGTGCTACGGATTTTTATCGCTCAAGAAAAATCACCCAAACATCGAGTCCTGAGGCGAGCACTTTACCTCGAGACCACAAAGGTCGTCCTCATTAGTGTAAACATGTTTATACTCTTGAGGTACAATAAGGCGGGGGAGCAGGAATCTAACCCCCATTTTACCAATCAATATTTTTAAAGGCTACAGCCAAACATGAGACCATCAGTTCAGAAACAAACGGGGAATACAGACTGAGCTAAGGAATCAAACAAAGTTTGTGTCCAAAAGAGGGAAATTTATCTGCTCTAGTAATGAAATTACCGATAGGAACAATGGCCGTCCCTGGGTTGTGTTCTCTCACAACTGGAGGCAAGTTACCCACGACATTTGTTCAACTTCGAGCTTGAGTATCTGAGTGAGATTTCTAACAAGTTAATGGCCTTTAACTTGGAATCCTAATACACCCTTCCCTTCTGACCTATAAGATAAGTACTACAACGTGTACGAGGAAAGTCTCGCTCAGACTTGAACCTAGACTCAAAGTTGTAAAAATTAGATCAACCTTATCTCAATACCCGTTCGCGCTAAGTCCTGTGTATTTTTATTCATCACCGCGTCTAAATACTTGTTCAGGTTGTATGCATAGATGAGAATTACTCTAATGTGTGAGTACGAGAAATGAATCATTTTACAGGTAAGATACCCACATTTTCTTGAAAGGAGAGTGGGAAAAACAACCCTGAGTAGACCCGACCAAGATTCGAAACCCGATCTCTTCGTCATCAGCAGGCAAGTCTGACACGACTAACTAAATCTAGAAAAGAATCCCAACATCCAGCCCCCACCCGTTAATTCATCAACCCACATTTCACCAATGATACATTTTTCGCCCATGCTAGGAATTGAACCCCGGGACATTTACCATGGTAGACTGACGCTACTGACTGAGCTAAGCTTTCGAATATTTAGATTGGAGTGAAATGAACCAATATACATTAGTGCCTAGAACCCGCCTCGGTGGCGTAGTGGGCTAACGCGCTTGTCGTGTTGAGCTCAACTGCTGAGGACGGGGAGATCGAGGTTCGAATCTCGGTCGGGTGAACTGGGGGTGGTTTTTCCTAAATGGTTTTCCACTCTCATTCCACGCAAATGCGGGTTCACTTCCTCTAATTCAACCTTCCCAATTCCTAATCCATTAGAGTAATTAGTACTTAAAGCGTATAGCCCGAACGGGTAGTAAGACGTGGTGCTAAATAAATAAATATTAGTGCCTAGAGGAATGCTAAAGTCACATTGGAAATTCTATGATGACCCAACCTCAGCGCACACCCCAAAGATTTAAATGCGGACGCTAACATTAATGGCGATCAAGCACAATTCAATTAGGTCATCTGATGGATGTGATACAATGGTTCAGCTCATATCTTCGGATCTAGTAGAAATAGTTTAGAAGCACGTTACCAGATGTGGCACCATGCATTTAACCCACTCGTCTGAGGTTCCCGTTGTCAGGTCTTCTTTAAAACGTCTCACAAGTGCGGAATTATTTTGGATGAAGGCCCGAGTGACCTGAGGATGAAGACATCCAAAGTAAGCACTGTAATAGCAGGAGATGAAGACAATGTGCTACAATTTCAAGTATATAGACTTAAAGCTTAACCTTTTGTAACGAGATTAGTGTTTGACAGTGGGACCAGCATTCTTCTCTTTGTCTACCATTTAACTGCGCTTGACCTTGTTCACTCTATCTCCCTCCTTGTTTAACAGGTATGCAGTGGAAGTCTCACTTGGCTGGGGAATTATAGATGAGAAGGGGTAGGAAAAAGTTGCACGGTTAGAAGAAGAGTCTGGGTTCACTTTCTTCTAACCAAGTAGTGTATTCTGGGAATGGAGATCTATATACTGACTCTTACCCAATATATACACGGTTGGCAATAGACAGAGGATTTCAGTACAGGTTGAAGTAAACCGAGTAAGTGGACCGGCGCGTCTGGGCTAGCGTGCCCGGGAGTGGGCCGGTGCGTCTAATGAGTGGGCCAGCGTGTCCCGCGCATGGTTCGGGATAACCGGGAGAGGATCTACGAGTCTGGCGTTTTCATGGCGCGGTTCGGCGTGGTGTCTTATGTGGACTAAAGGGGTGACGTAGACGTTGTTGCGAACTATGTTAATAACGAACATTTTTGTGACTGCTTTAAATATTGGTATGGTTACTATGCGTTTTGTAGGTATTAATTTGTTCATTTAATTTATTTCTTTGGTTTCGTATTATATTATTAATTTTACAGACTTTAAACTATACTATTCTTATTACTTAATTCTGCGATATGTTTAGTTTTAGTTTATTTAAATGTATCATTGTGTGTATTTTAATTTTAATAATCACAACCTTGAATATTCCGTATAAGTTTTCAATCTTGTTTAGTCAGCAGCCTATTTAAATATCCTTAAAATAACTCGTGGTTCACACGGTGACGTTTGATCGACTCGCGGACCATCTGGCTGCACGCGAGCGCCCCCGTTACACTATATTTCATGTCAACTTTAGAAGGATTGAGTTTTAGTAAAGGATGTACTGGAACGTCACTTTGTCTCACTTTCTAAAACAAAGGTACACCATATATTGTGTTTTTTATTACTTACATTCCTTAAAAACTAGTAGTAAAGAACAGAAACAAATTGTAAAAGATCTCACCGAACCGAGTTTAAATGTCAGTGAAAACGATCTTAGCTGATTTATTTCTAAGAAAGTAAATCGTACAAAGGGACGTGGTGAGGTTTCTAAGAAGCCCACATGACAGCCATTGGAAAAACACTCGTGGTAGCACTAGAAAATAGATCGGGTGTTAAACACTCGCGGAATCAGATAGTTGGAGATGAATTAGTCACTCCAACACAACTTCCATAATTTATATTCATTATTTTATAGCCATAAACAGATTGTGGAATAAATAATTTATGTTATCTTTCATTTAAATCAAACCCAGTATATATGTTGGTAAGGAACGTTAAACTACCTGATGCCCCAATATAATAAACATTAGTATTTAAATCAAGCGTCGAGAAATAAACTCACTCACGTGAATCGAGGTCAATCAGGCTGTATACTAATCTGGTCAGGATTCACACCAAGGACGCTGGGACGAATACAGCCGTGGGAAGTTAGAAGCTCATTTGATGGTTATAAAGTGTCTTGTGTTAAATAACAGGGAACATATGGCTCAATATAAAATAGTTAGGACAATTAAGAAGTACTCTATCCTTTACTAGCTATAAATTTAAAGCATGATTCAATAATATTGATTAAAGGAATTTAAGTATGACAAAATATTTCAGAATAACTAAACTATCAAAACAGAAATAAAACAAGGCATTTATTGTAAATGTTAACTATCTAGTTATATCTGGGTTTAAATTGTGGACCTATATCATCCCCAAACCACCACCTGCTTTTCGGGTGAATGTCATCAATCAATCAAATTTACAGGACAGATAGGGGATTATCAATTTCCCAATTTCATGCATGCTAAGTATAGATCAAAGGATTTTTGTTGGTCTGAATTAGAGCCACTCTGATTTATCGCCGATGTACACCCTTTCCGCTGCAGTGGTCGTCACAAGAGATGAGATCTGACCTGTGTAAAGCGGACCCAGCCTGATCTGAGCCGAACTCACGCGAGACGAACTTTAGATCACACAGCCACAAAGTTATTACAATTTCTATATACTCATTAACACTGTCCTTCCTTGTTCACACAGGGGTCGACAATATGAGGACATGGACTAGTTAACCTCCTGTCCCAGCTACACCAGGTATAAACTGTAAAACTGTTCCTCCTTGTTCACACAGGGGTCGACAAGGTGAGCGACATGGACGAGCTAACCTCCTGTCCCAGCTACACCAGGTATAAACTGTAAAACTGTTCCTCCTTGTTCAAACAGGGGTCGATAAGGTGAGCGACATGGACGAGCTAACCTCCTGTCCCAGCTACACCAGGTATAAACTGTAAAACTGTTCCTCCTTGTTCACACAGGGGTCGACAAGGTGAGCAACATGGACGAGTTAACCTCCTGTCCCAGCTACACCAGGTATAAACTGTAAAACTGTTCCTCCTTGTTCACACAGGGGTCAACAAGGTGAGCGACATGGACGAGCTAACCTCCTGTCCCAGCTACACCCGGTATAAACGGTAAAATTGTTCCTCCTTGTTTATACAGGGGTCGACAGCAAGATGAGCGACATGGACAGCTTCCCTTATTCCACCCTCTTGTACGGCAACGGTCCCGGCTACACCCAACCGAGGACGGTCCCTTCCAATTACACCTCTGAGAGTGAAGAGCGCAACTCTGTCCACGGGTCAGCGGTGCCCAGACAGTGGGCAACACATGGAGGAGAGGACGTGCCCGTGTTCGCTCAGGGACCTCTCGCTTCAGGTACTTCGGCCCCGAGAACACGGGCCTATTACAGTAGACTCTTGTTTGTCCGAGAATTGAGACGCGGTGTTATAGCAAGCACTGACATACAACAAGCGATAGTAAGAGTGCCAACTATCGTAGCGTTGAGACGATTTGACTACGATCAGGAGCCCCATGTTAAGCAAGGGATTTGATAGGTTAAAAAAAAAACACTAAAATGGAGGTAAAAGGTATAAATCAACAGTCCCTATAGAATTAAACACATTTAATTTAGAATTTATAAAAATAAATCTACACTAATATTATAAAAAGGAAAGATTTGATTTTTTGTTTGTAATGGATAAACTCAAAAACTACAGGACCAATTTTAAAAATTCTTTCACCAATATAAAGCTACATTATCATCGAGTAACATAGGCTATATTTTATTTGGATTTTTTTAAATTTAATTTATTCTTCATAAAAATGTCTTTAGTCACTCATATTTTATGGTAGAGTCTATGATGATTCTTCAATGTGTGTGTTGAAAATAATAATGTGTGGGGGGGGGGTTAAGGGTCTAGTATAAAATAAGCTCATTATATATTAGGTTTAACGTGCAATTTAGCTGTTCTCGTATCAAAGTTAATGGATGGATTACCTACACAGATCCAGGGTCTATCAAATTAAATCAATATTTAATGGGGCCTCCATAGAATGTTCGTGATTAAATGAAATTAACAATGGTGGGCGACTAAAAACTAAGCGCGAGCACCAAGTTAATTTGTTTTTGCGCTAAGGGGTGGCTACAGGATAGATAGAACTCGGGATAAAAAGAGTTTACTGTAGTGTATTTTATTTATTTAAATTAAACTCAACGGTTGCTACCACAAGAGAGCTTCTGTATGGGGAGGGTTCTTATTGAGAGTTTGAGGTTCGAATCTCTGCTATTTGGTTGATCTACACTCTAATTTGGGTGCATCTCTTCTAAATCACATTACTCTTATTATTTAATTCATCTGTTAATATCCAGAATGATAAAAGTATATATGTTGCATTCAAAACCGGTTTTTAGTTAGAATGCATTTTCTCTAGTTAAAACTCATTTATAATGAATACCCTTGTTACAACTAGAATTTCTTAGCTATAACTAGAATTTACTGCTATATATGTTTGAATTTTAGATAAAACTAGTTTTAACTTTGGACTAATTTTAGTTAGAGAAACTTGTTTGGGGGAAATAATTCAATCAAAACCAATTAAATGTTTATTGGGATTTAAAAACTTTTGTATTGTTTAATACAATATTTATTGAGAATATTGGTCACACATCTATGTCATTAATATTAAAGTAATACACGAATAATCATACACTAAAGGAACATTTTTAAGGAACATCACAGAGTCATGTCTACAGTATTAATTTTAAAATGTGAAATGAAAATAACCATACATTAAAAATATATTAATTAGTCGGATACGTTTAACGAATTAGCTTTAGTCTTAATAAAATACAAAAACAACATAAAAAATAAAAAATGAAAAAGTAAGTTTTCATTACTTGTTATTGCAAGGCAAACTATCGTGGCATTTTGAGTTACACAGGTTGCATTTTTTCTTACAAAAGCACCTTTTTGACATACACGCCTTCTTACACACACAGCGAACAAATCCTTTACCTGTTCCTAAGGCTGCTGTCATGGCAACAGTCTTAAGGATAAATTTGTCTCTGGCACTTTTTCTTGTAGCAAGAATTTTTCATTGGACACATCGAATTCGGACCTGAAAAGGCACATTTATTTAGCTTACTTAAAAAGCGATTAGGTATTTAATAGGAGCTTCTACGCACTTGGCATATTACAATAAAAATATTAATGAATGACTTGCATAGTTAGCAACATTAAACAGTGGCACATTTTCAGTGCTTTGAACCAAGGAGCCACTGAAAGTGTTTGCGACGACATTCGTCCCTAATTATTGAAATCAATTCAGCATTACATACCTCCAATACAATTTATCGAGTATCCCATATTTCGTTCCAATCTTGTGCAAACCTTGTTCATCCTTTTGAAGAACCACTCCAACAATATTGTAGAGATCTGCTTTTGCTCTGTCGACATCAGGAATTGGTATAATTATATTATCACTGATTTATACAGGAGCGTGTATTGAATCCGAAGCCAATTTCATTCTTTTGGCCTGTTTTGTCAAGTTTTCATGAGCTTTTTGTTTAGCTGCTGTCGATTCACATTAGCTACAGCTTCTGGATCTTCGTCACTAGCTGAAATTATTTAATGCGCTTTTTGTATAGCTTATATTTGGCATTGTCGATTCTCATTAGCTGCAGATTCCGGATCTTTGTGACTAGCTGGAATAATTTGAGGCTCTGAACTCATACTAGCTACATCTTCTGGGTCTTCTTGTCTGGCTGTTGCTGCTGTAATTGGAGACAGTCCACTGCTACTAGCGACATCCGCTACCTCCTCTGAGTCATGTAATATTTCCACATCAAAAGGTGCCTCATTTTCTTCATCTATCACATTAATTTTATTAAAAGCCTCTTTAAGATCATCTTCATATCGTATCTCCTTAGTAACATCTAGAGGCAAACTCGAAGTCATAAGCCCTACTCGCGTCTCTGTACCAACCACGGCTTTATATGGTGATTGCTTAGTACCAGAATGAAGTGCCCGATTTTTCATAAATTGTACAAAACGAAGACCGTTTGACCAATTCGTAGTATTGTTGTCTTACATCCACGAAGCCAACATTTGTTCAATGTCTTGGTTAGAGCGTCCAACAGACCCTTGGCTTTGGCTGTGCCTTGGTTTTCCACGAACCAGTTAACACTCGGACCAAAATGAAGCCAGCTCATTTATGACAGAATTAACAAATTCTCTGCCGTTATTAGAGTATAAAATGCAAGGAGCATCAAATGTCAAAAATGTATCTGTTAATTGATGTGCCACTTCCACGGCTCTCTTGCTTTGCAGTGCACGTAACAAAACAAATTTTATCAAGTGGTCCTGATACACCAATATAAACTTAAATCCACGATCTTCTTGCGTTTGCATGTCGATCAGATCAACTTGGCAATGACTGTTCATTTCTGAATGAAGTATAGGTTTCGAAACAAGCCCCTCTTTTTACGCTGACAAGTTTGGCACGAAGACAAAAAAAATATTTATCATCTCTATTGTTATGTTCGCATATTTTCTTGAAGTTTCAGTTTTTAGTTTTGTCTCGACCTCCATGACTAAGGACCACATGAGCTGCTTCAATAATATCGAGAATTTCGTCTACATATAAGTAGAACTTCATAGGCTCTATTTTGGCACTAACTTTCGCATCCCACAAATATTAATATTCTTGAATTGATTTAATCTTCTGTATGTTTCTGTCTTTTTCCAGCTAATTGTGCTTCTTCAATTTCGTCCACTAATTTATCGTAAGTTTCTTTTGTCATGACATTGTAGTGGCTTCTCTTTGTTTTCGTGTTCATAAATCTGTAATATCCTTTTTAAAAATTCTTCTTTCCGTCGCGTTTCTTGATCTAGATCTGCCATGACAAATGCGTACGAGTCCATTTATACGTGCTTAGCGGAAGACTAACTGAGCGGGTGTGTACAGGCGGGTGGTGTGTCGACCAACTCGCCACTCCCGAGTCAGGCGACGCCACTCGACCAATCAGAATCGTTCTAACACGTCAAGTGTAAACTAAATGAACCTTGACCTGTGTCGAAACAGTTTTAACTGAGTCATTTTGTCAAAATGCGTTGTGTCTAGTTAAAACTAGTTTTAACTGACATTCATTTATGACCAGCGGTAAATTCTAGTTGTAACAAAGGTATTCAGTATATTCTAGTTTTAACTAGTAAGAACGCGTTCTAACTAAAAACGGGGTTTTCACTGTAACATATATAGTAATTTATCCATGAGTAAAGTAACATAATATTATATTCTTATTTTTCTAGCATACAGTACAAACAATCAAGTTCTTTGTTTCTAGTTTTATTCTCTGGAACATTTGACCAGAGCTACATCCCTCACGCCATAGCGTACGCCGCGTGTCTCGGAGAACACGCTCAGCGCTGTAGTGGTGGCTCAGACAACTACACGCAGCAACAGCAACAAGTAGTTCACGCATGCGCGTCGCCCGAAGTAAGTAGTGTATCGTCTCCAGGAGGGGTTGTTGTCGTCGCTAGCAGTGTCATGGCGGACGACAGTCAAACTGCGCATGGGAGCTCTAGGAGAAATGTTCTCGATGATTTTAATCTAACATTTTTGGTGGTTGTGACGTGTGCTACAGCAGTGTATCACTTGGCTATAACTTAATAATTAGTGATGGTTGGTTAAATTAATTTACATAAATAATATGAGTGCTAAGTAGGCTCTGAAAAAATGTTGTTAATGAGAGTTATAGATTTTACTTAAAAATAAGGTATTTTCAATATGGAAAAACTATCAAATGAACTTTCGAAACAACATATTTTAATTATGTACAAAATAATGCCACCAAATAAAAGATACGATAACTATACCAAGACTATTAACAACTTCGGGGTGCTGGAAGTATAGTGAGAGATAAGTGATATATAAATAATAGCGAGTGATAAAATATTTATTTTTTCAGCCAATTTGAGAACGTTTCGATTGAACGATAGGAAAATTTTATTTAAAAGAAGAACAGATTACAGACCAAGAAAGTCAAAGTTTACCAAAATGCCAATCTTATTTGGAATATTGGATTTAAAAAGTTGATAAAAATTATAACGTGAAAATAAACGTCAGACAATTAATTTTTTTATGAAAATGATGTAATTTGATGTAATATGTATTATCACTACAGGCCAAATATTTGGTAAAATATATTACATTTATTTAAATTTAAATATAGTATGTATAGATTAGTTTTATTTTAATTGATTGTGCATATTGAGTAAATGTTACACAAATTAAGAACTAGTTTGTTATTTGGAAATAAATAAATCAAAAGTTTTCCTGGAAGTATTAATTCAAATATTTTTTATATACTGCAACCCTCCATATTTAGAAAATATTACAGTAAGAAAACTGTACAAATAGTCTACTAATTTTATCCTACGCGATATGAATATTATTTTAAATAAGCGTGAAAATAAGAATGTTTAAAAATGATGTCACAATTAATTTAATAAAACTACAACTATGAAATATGTGGTTTTATTCAGATGAACCAACTTATATAAAATAACCTATATTATTTTATTTTTTTCTTTACTATACAAAAAGGAGAGACCTTATTTTTTAGTCTAGAGGAGCTGAACACATTGTATGAATACTAAAATTCTTTAAGTACGAAGAAAGATAATTTTTCGCAATCTATACTTTAAAAGCATGATTCAACAAGTTTGATTTAATATTTGACTTTGAATTGTCAATATCAATTTTTTTTCTATGAATGAAGTAGATACTCAAATTTTAATATATTTTTAATGTTTAGCAGGAAAATTTTCAAAAAATGTATATTCGTATTATTTTCCAGTTGAAGCAAATTAATTATTTGTAGATATGTCTTCCCTTTAAAATTATAATATATATGATATTTGTGTATTAGTGTAAAATATTTGTGTAAACGTATCATTCTCTAAGATAATTTTTATTTTCATTAAATTTTTCAGTTTTGATTCTACAGTTTTGTTTAACTCTTGTATCACAAATAATAAAACTAATTTTTTTAGCTTCATGATAAATATAAACAAGTATTAAATATGTAAATTTATAAAATCTTAAAACAATTTATAGTTCAACGTGGCTTTGCCACAAAGTAAAATAAATGCATTTAAATTAATTTATAAAGTCATCAATATCCCTAAAACATTGTTGTTTAGACTTAAAATAAAACTGTATTTTGATGTTTTAGGAAAGGACAAATTTTTCTCAAAAAGTGTTTAAAACATCGAGAAAATTACTTTAAAGATTCAAAACTAATTGAATTGACAGTTAATAATAATTGTTTGAAAAGTGGAAATATAAATATATACTATGTTAAAAAGGTTTAAATACCCAAAATATGTTTTTGATTTATTTGTATGTATAAGATTTGATATTTTGCCAACATAGATCAAAACCATGATATTTACTTTATAACTCTGTGACACTAGGAGCTCAAAAGTTCATTGCCGCATTTACAAAAAGACACCACCTATTTCTATCAAAATAATTATATTAGTGTTCTAAATAACTACTTAGAATCATTTCAAGACTTACACTAGCAAAATAAAATCTAGTTTAAAATATTCAATCTGTTTTTTCTTATGGACAAACCAATTCATTTTTATGTCAGGATAATTACTGAAAAAGTAATTATCATGAAAAATGAAACAATTTAAATTCTGAAAAGTAAATCAAGAATATAATATTGTATATTCTTCCTTTAATTGTATTGTTCATAAAACAATAATTTACATAATAAATTATTTTTTAATTATATGAAAGCATTTAACTATGGTGAATAAGCAGTATTAATATATAATTAACATTCACGAAATGTTTTAGAAGTATGTGCACTAATCATCATACATATGTATTTAAATAAGGTATTATATTTATTTTAAAAAGTACAAAAAATACACATTATGATTAGAATTTGGTGTAAAATGGAAGACATTTTGTGTTTTTAATTATCTGATTTATGAGATTTTTTTTAATAAAACAAAAATGTACCAACAGTTTCATTTTTTCTTCATATCTCCATAACCCTATAACACAACTAAAAATAGCTCTATATAAAAGGAACCAAAATGCCCGACTATATTCAATATTTCGTTCTCCCACGCCCACCATTGGTCATGAGGTCCAAGCAATCAGTATTGGAGAGGATCTAGTTTTAAATCTCAACTGGGTTATAACAAATTTTATTCCCGACCAATGATTTATACCAGTGATTCCCCATTTTCTCTACATAAATAAATTTACGATCCCTTTAAATCAGTGGTCTCTAACTCAGCCGAGGAGCTAGATTCAAAAACCCAGGACTTTTTACAGGCCACATCCTACAGAAACATGTTTTATTGGTTACTATATTGTAAGCCTATAACTCGAATGGGTAGTAAGACGCAGTGCTAAATAAACAAATAAAAACATTGTATTGTATAAGTTTGTTTTCGAAGCGCGTCTTTACTACTCATTCCGACTATGCTCATTTTATTATTATTATTATTAGCACCGCGTCTTACTACCCGTTCGGGTTATACGCACTTACGCTAATGTGTAATGGTAGGGTGATTGCGAGATGAAATGGAGGACCGACAGTTTAACGTGGAATCCAAACCACGGTGGAGGTCTGGCATTCCACACATTCACAAGATGTCTTGTCAGAGGTGAAGGAAGGGTTTGGTAATCAGATAAATCTGTGGCGGGACCGAGGATTAGACCCCCGACCCCTAGCACAGAAGTCCGACACCTTACCCCTAGACTCTCAGCTCACCTACTATATGCTCGTTTTAATCATGCACGTAGGTAAGAGATGAAAATATAATTTATAGGAAAGCAGACACATTTGAGTAAAGTAAATGTAGGAAAGAAAGAAAAATCACCTTCTGTAAATCCGGCTGTAATTTGAAACCTAAGTCTCCCTGAAACAAGCAAAATAATCAAATAGTCCAGATGAGCATGGCGTTTAATCCACGTGACTACCAATGTTAGTCTAAGCTAGATATTTGATACTATGTATTTATATGTATTTGAAATAACTAGCATATATTCGTTAAATGGTATTTTTTATATTTTGTGTGGGGGGGGGGGG